>OZ030010.1:111626373-111778873 GCA_964023405.1 Apodemus agrarius
GACCCTGCCCTCTATAAGAATATACCCAAGCACATACATACAAACAACACATCGATAAAAGGAGATGGGATTAAGATAAAGAACAAGACTAATATGGCAAATATAAACTCTTTTGTCTTTCAAGTGAGTGACTCCATAGACAAATGTCATGTGAGGTGACACTGACTTATCTCCTTTGGAAGTCTCTGTCTCAAGAAAGAATCGAGCCTCTTGTTCAATTGTCTGCCATTTTAGGCCAAAGTATTATGGATAAAAATGGTTGTTGCACTTTTAAAGCACAGGGGAAAGAGTTAAGGACCAAAGTGATCATCAAAAGAGACAGTTTGTGGTAGAGTACAAAAGTGAACTTTTGCAGGATAGCAGGCTCTTAACAGCTCTTTGGGTAAGACCTAATTAAAACAAAATCTGTCACGTCTGATGAACTGAGAGCAACATGAATAGAGGATTTTGCTCTTTTTACGGACTGCTGTTTAGTTAATGAGTGTCTCATTAAGCACAGTGTTGAGGATCTACAGTCCTTTCTACTCAGGAAACCAACACAGGAAGGTTTTGAGTTCAAGGCCATCCTGGGCTACAGACTTCAACTGTAGTTTAGTGACTTGAGCCTCTACTTAGCAAATGAGTGACCCTAGGTTGACTCCCAGGTACAAGAAAAATATCATCACCATGGCCTCAAAAGCAAGATTGCTTACTCAAAGCATAATTAAAAAGGTCACAGTTTATAAAGCATCAAGAGATCTTTACCAATTCCAAGGAAGAAACTTGTTTTGTTTTGTTTTGTTTTGTATATAGTCTGAAATATTCTCAGATTCTATTCAGAGGTGAGTTTTAGGGTAATTTAAATAAGAGAACTTACAGTTCTGCCCAACTGGATTTCTTCATAGGCTAGCAGTCATATCCATTATTAGCATGAGAAACCAGTCACCAATTGGCAAGATATATTGCATTTTTACCATTCATATTATGGCATTCATTATTGAACAAACATCACTAATAATCCCACTTTCTAGAAATGTAAGGAAGTCTCTAGGTGGTAAAGGTAAATAAATTCCTGGCAAGAACAGATACATATTCTAGGAAGATCAGATATCTAAAAATACACTAAATTGTAGTAAATGCAATGAAAACATTACAGAGGAGGTTCTTATACAATGTCAGATAAAGCAGAGCCTATTTCTACCTTCAGCAGGAGGAAGAAAACAGAAATGGAAGTTTAACTCAGAAAGAAATGCTTTAGAATTGTACCTTTGAAAAATCAGGAATACTCAGCATGAACAGGGTTCACTTTCTTTTATTATTTTAGTTTCAATAGAGGCTGTTGTTCCTGCCCAGTCCCACTGTCTTCACCACTCTGGTATACATACCAAGAGTATTAAGCCCAGTGTCTTTTAGTTTATTCTCTCCTGATGACTGTGAACAGTCAATTTCTCTGAGTCTCACACTCATCCTAACTCTCCAATCTGTTTCCTAACACTCAAAGTCAACTGCTGTAGCAATGATTCTTTGATACATTCATGTGATGTAAGAGTCACCACCCGACATTCCTCTCTAACAGGAATTTGGTCTACATCACTCAGACTTTTTATAACTGAAAGTAAGTTGATAATGAAAAAGTTCAGACTTGAAAAAGAAATAGCAACTGTCCCCTCAAATAAAACAGAATTATGAGAGAAAAATTCTTGCTCCACTCTAGACATAGAGGCCTTTAGAAACTGAATAAGGATAAAAATACCCTTCTGCTATTTGGGGTACCCAAGTTAAGAATAACAGTTTAAGCATAGCATTGGTATAAAAATAGATACCCAGACCATTGGAACAGACAAGAAAGCACAGAAATAAGCCCACAGATATATACGCAATTCATTTTTGACAGAGGCAAAAAATATATGTTGAAAGAAACATCTTCAATAAATGATGCTAGGAAATTGAGGATGTATCTGTATGCACAAGAATGAATCAACACCAACTCAACTGTCTAGTTACAAAATCAACTAAAATGGATTAAAGAACTAAATGCAAAATCTAAAACTGAGAAAATACTAGAAGAAACATGGGAATATTGAGAGAACAAAAGATACTGATTGACACTCAAGACCTTTGATATAAGTCATTTAGTTTAGTTTTTTCAGCTAAGACCTGTCCTCAAAAGCACAGGAAACAGAAACAAAACTGATAAATTAGATTACCCCAAACTAAAAGTCATTGCTCATCTGAGAAACAATCAAGTATCTAAGAAGTAGCCTACAGAATAAGAGAAAATGTTTGTCAAGATTCATCTGACAAGACATTAATATGCAGAATATATTTTAAAAACAAGTAAGCTGCCCTTCTGGCCTGAGCTTTCTGCCAGTACAAATCATCAGCTTGTCTGCTCCTCTGAAGATACTACAGTCTGAAGGCCTCCCAGGAGTTCTGCTGAATGCAGGGCAACTGATAAGGAATCCTCCCAAACAGCCACAGCAGCTGGGAATCCCAAGGAGCCCAGTAGACTCACAACCCACCCCACCCCCAAACACCCTGCCCCAAGAATTCCACTCCCCTTCCCAGGGGCAGATCACCAGCTTGTCTGCTCCTCTGAAGACACCACAGTCTGAAGGCCTCCCAGGAATTCCTGTGCACACAGGGAATCTAGTAAGGGACCACCCCCCCCCAACAACTGCAGCAGCTGGGAATTCTGAGGAGCCCAGTAGACTGAGGACCCATCACCCCCAAAACCCGGCCCTCCCAAATTCCACTGCCCTTCCTGCCTGTACCTTCTGCCTGGGCAGTTCACCAGCTTGTCTGCTCTTCTGAAGACACAAAAGTTTGCAGACCTCCCAGGAGTTCCTCTACATATAGTGCAACTGGTCCAACTGTCTGAAAGCCTCTGGAGTTTTGCTGCACACAGGGCAACAGATCCCACAGTCTGAGCGGCTCCCAGCAGAACAACTACACATAGGGCAACAGATAAGCAGCTTGCCTGCTCCTCTGAAGACCCCACAGTTTGAAGGCCTTCCAGAAGAGACACAGTAGCCAGGGCAACAGATCACCAGTTTGTCTGAAGACCCCACTGTCTGAAGGCCTCACAGGAGTTCTGCTACAGCCAGAGACATAGGCTTACCAGGAGACCAACAGCAACCAGGGACACAAGAGATAGGCTCCAGATAGAGACACCCAGACCAGCTAACATCAGGGATAATCAGATGGCAAGAGGCAAGTATAAGACAATAAGCAACAAAAACCAATGTACTTTGGCATCATCAGAAAACAGTTCTCCCACCACAGCGAGCCCTGAATACCCCAACACACTTGAAAATCAGGAAGCTGACCTAAAATCCTATCTCATGAAGATAATAGAGTCCTTTAAGGAAGATATAAATAACTCACTGAAATAAATACAGGAAAACACCCGTAAACAGGTAGAAGCCCATAAAGAGGAAACAAATAAATCCTGTAAAGAAATACAGGAAAACAAAATCAAACAGGTGAAGGAATTGAACAAAGAAGTCCAAGACCTAAAAGTGGAAGTAGAAACAATAAAGAAAATACAAATTGAAGCAACCCTTGAAATGGAAAACCTAGGAAAGAAGTCAGGAATTACAGATGTAAGCATCACCAAGAGAATACAAGAAATAAAAGAGAATCTCAGGTACAGAAGATACTTTAGAAAATATTGACACAACTGTCAAAGAAAATTCAAAACATAAAAAACTCCTAAAACATTCAGGAAATACAGAGCAAAATGAAAAGACTAAATTTAAGAATAATGGAAATAGAGGAGAGCAAAGATTCCCAGCTCAAAGAACACAAAAATATCTTCAGCAAAATCATAGAAAACTCCCCCAACCTAAAGAAAGAGATGGCCATAAATGTACAGAAAGCCTATAGAACCAAATAGACTGGAGCAGAAGAGAAAATCCCATTGTCAGAAAAAAATCAAAACACTAAATGCACAGAATAAAGAAAGAATATTAAAAGCTGTAAGGAAAAGGCCAAGTAACATATAAAGGTAGACTTATCAGAATTACACCAGATTTCTCAGCTAAAAGCCAGAAGATCCTGGACAATGGTCATGCAGATCCTAAGAGAACACCAGTATCAGCACAGGCTACTATACCCAGCAAAACTCTTAATCAACATAGATGGAGAAAACAAAATATCTCAAGAGAAAATCAAATTCAAACATTATCTACCAATCCAGCCCTTCACAGGATTCAAGAAGGACAACACAAGGAGAGTAACTACACCAAAGAAAAAGCAAGATATTAAAAAGCAGAAGGGCCCAAGTGGGTATGTCTCAATCCCACTTGGGAGGGAGAAGAAAGCCATCACCTGGGGAGGAGAGGGGGGGGAGGGAGGGATGTGGGTGAGAATGGGGACAGGGAGGGGAAAAGTGAAACATACTGAAGCCCTGAGGGCCAGCAGAAGAATGGAAACACACCTTAGGAGATAGGAGGTGGAGCAGCCTCTAGAATGTACCAGAGACCTGGGAGGTGGGAGAGTCTCAGGACTCAAAGGGAGGGGCCTTAGATGAAGTGCCCGACAGTGGGGAGAAGGAACTTATAGAGCCCACCTCCAGTAGAAAGACAAGACATCAACTTGCAGGATGGGGTTGCCACCACACAGTCAAAAGCCCTGACCCAGAATTGTTCCTGTCTGAAAAAATTGCAGGGCTGAAAATGGAGAAGAGTCTGAGGGAAAGGAAGTTCAGTGACAAGTCCAAATGGAGATCCATCTATAGTGGAGAATCTTAAGGCCTGACACTATTAGTGGTGCTATGATGTACTTATAGAAAGGAGCCTAGCATGACTGCCCTATGAGAGGCCCCAAAACAGCTGAAAGAGTCAGATACAGGTACTTGCACCCAACCAATGGACATGAGCTGTTGGTGACCCCTGTGGTTGAATTAAGGAAAAGCTAGAAGAAGTTGAAAAGGAGGGTTAACCCCCAGGAAGACCAGCAGTCACAACTAACCTGGACCCCTGAGATCTCTCAGACACTGAGCCACCAACTAGGCAGCATACACCAGCTGATAGGAGGCTCCAGCACATATACAACAGAGGACTGCCAGGTCAGGGTTCAGGCAGAGAAGATGCACCAAACCCTCAAGAGACTTGAGGTCCCAGGGAGTAGGGGTAGGGGTTCTTGGAGACTGAAGAGGAGATATGGAATCAGGAACAGTCAGAGGTAAACCTGGAGGGGGATAATAACTAAAATATAAAAAAAATGATTAAATAATAAAAAAATAAGTGAGCCAAAATTTAAATGACTAAATGAGACCTGGGGATGCATGCATAGTCTATGCAAATACCTGCCTGGGATTAATCTCTAACACCAACAAGGGGAGTGGGTTACTTGAATAGACATCTATCAAAAGAAATGATAAAAATAGACAATAAATACTTGGAATGTTTAACATCATTACCTACCAAGGAAATGCAAATCAAAACTATAATAATAAAGCCAAGCATGACACATTTAATCACAAATCTACAATCCCAGCAACCCAAAGCTAAACTGGACTACAAAGTGAGGCACTGTAAAGAGAGGTGGGGTAAGATGTTGAACATTTCCATTAAAATCTAGAAGAAGACAATGCCCACTCATGGATTCCCCTCCTGTTGAACATAGTATTTGAAGTCTCAGCTAGATCAATAGCAAAAGTAAAGGAGATACAGGGGGTGCAAATAGGAAAGAAAGACGTCAAAGTATCCATTTCCAAATGGTATTGTTCTATACATAAAAGATGCTGAAGGCTCCAAATAGAAGACTCTGCAGCTTATAAACACATTCAGCAAAATAGCTGTATGCAAAATCAATATGCAAAAATCAGTAACCTTCCTATTTAGATGATAAACATATCAAGAATGATAAAGAAATAATAGCATTCAAAATAGCCTTAAAGTACCATGGAATAAATCTGAACAAGAAAGTTAAAGACTTACACAATGAAAACTTTAAGGCACTATTAACAGGGTTAAAGAAAATACCAGAATATGGAAAAATCTTCCATGCTTGTCTTAATCAGGGTTTCTATTCCTGCACAAACATCATGACCAAGAAGCAAGTTGGAGAGGAAAGGGTTCATTCAGCTCACACTTCCACACAGCTGTTCATCACTAAAGGAAGTCAGGACTGGAACTCAAGCAGGTCAGGAAGCAGGAGCTGATGCAGAGGCCAGGGAGGGATGTTCCTTACTGGCTTGCTTCCCCTGGCTTGCTCAGCCTGCTCTGTTATAGAACCCAAGAATACCAGTCCAGAGATGGTACCACCCACAAGGGGCCCTTCCCCCCTTGATCACTAATTGAGAAAATGCCCCACAGCTGGATCTCATGGAGGCACTTCCCCAACTGAAGCTCCTTTCTCTGTGATAACTCCAGCCTGTGTCAAGTTGACACACAAAACCAACCAGTACAATGCTCATAGACTAGTATAATCTCATGGAGGCACTTCCCCAACTGAAGCTCCTTTCTCTGTGATAACTCCAGCCTGTGTCAAGTTGACACACAAAACCAACCAGTACAATGCTCATAGACTAGTATGGTTAATATTTTAAAAATGGCTATTCTACCAAAAGAAATCTAGAGATTCAATGCAATTTCTATCAAAATTCTAATCCAACAATTCAAAGAAATTCAAAATTAAATTTCTTATTAAAATACAAAATACCCAGAATAGCAAAAAGGGAAATAACAATAAAACAAAACAAAACAAGCAAACAAAAATACCTTCTGAAATAAACAAAATGAACAAACAAAAATATCCACCATTGGAGGTAATAAAAACAGCATGGTACTAGAATAAAAACATACTAATTGATAAATGGAATTGAATGAAGAATCCACATATAAATCTATATTCCTACAGTCAACTGATTTTAACAATAAGACAAACATCAAATATTTGTTTTAGTTAAAACACTTTAACTAAAGTGTTAAGTTTGGGGGCACTTTGTTAATTAGTAATTGAGGCAGGAGGCTCTGCCTTCTGTGGTAGGTATTCCCCCAGGCAGGTGGTCCTAGGGTATATAAGAAAGAATGCCAAACCATGGTGAGCAAGCCAGTAAGCAGCATTTCTTCATGGCTTCTGCATCAGCTCCTGCCTCCAGGTTTCTGCCTTCACTTCCATGGATATTAGACTATACATTTAATAATTGTTATAATTGTATTCAATCTATATCTGAGAGAAAATGAGCCTTTTATTGGACTAAAAAGGGGAATTATTGAGGTTTTATCTTTGATATGAATTGGAATGATTAGTACTGGTCCCCAAGACTTGCTTGTTCCTAGGAATGTGAGAATCCAAATATGACCTTGCTCTTTAAAACTATTTGTTAAATAAAGGTGCCAATAGCCAGTAGCAGGGCAAAAGAGTTATAGGTGGGATTTGGGTTCTTTCTTAGTCAGGGTTTCTATTCCTGCACAAACATCATGACCAAGAAGCAACTTGGGGAGGAAAGGGTTTATTGAGCTTACACTTCCACACAGCTGTTCATCACCAAAGGAAGTCAGGACTGGAACTCAAGCAGGTCAGGAAGCAGGAGCTGATGCAGAGGCCATGGAGGGATGTTCCTTACTAGCTTGCCTCCCCTGGCTTGCTCAGCTTGCTTTCTTATAGAACCCAAGACTATCAGCCCAGAGATGGTACCACCCACAAGGGGCCCTCCCCACTTGATCACTAATTGAGAAAATACCCTACAGCTGGATCTCATGGAGGCACTTCCCAACTGAAGCTCCTTTTCCTATGATAACTCCAGCCTGTGTCAAGTTGACACAAAACCAGCCAGTACAGGTTCCCTGGCTTGGGGTCTGAAAAGACTATGAGGAGAAAAAGTTGGAGAGAGGAAAGTACTCCATTAGGTATGAATCTTAAAATTATGGCTATGAGGGTTAGCCAATTGGAGTAAAGAGTAGCTCAGATGAAACATAGTAAGTCATAATTCAGAGTTATCAATAGGAAAGTAGATTCTAATAGCATACAGGGTATATATCTGCCCAGAATTAGTGCTGATAAAGCATTATTATAAATTAAAGGTGGTGTGTGTCTTTTATCTGGGATTAGGTTATCAAATGCAAGGTAGAAGCCACTGATTGAGATTAAATATATTCTACAAAAGGAAGTAATTAATATGGTAAAATGAAAATTACTCCATCTTAGTTTTAGGTACAGATACCTTCTATGTTTAGTTTTGTATGTGAAGCCACATAAGATTTTTGGAGACAGTGAATGCATCAATTTCTATTATTAAAAAGACAGTTGGGAAGGGATTATACTGAATAAAAATAAGATTGTGGTGTATTTTAATATTAAAAATATTAAATATTTATATCCTTGTACCTTTGACGCATATCAATTTCTTCAGTCTCCCTTTTATCAGTTTTTAAAATCAGTGTTAGACCCTGTTCTTCTTTTATTAAACTTATCTTTAAATTTACTTTTATTCCACAGTTAATGAAATGTTTTTTCTTCTTCCATTTTCATTGTTGATTTATATATGTTCAATTTAATTTTGTATGTCTATCTTCTATCTTATGGTACTGATAAGCTTGTTTATTAGTTCTAGTGGCATTTTAGTGACTGTCATATATTTTTATATTAAAGTTTATAGCATTTGAACTAAAAGGCAGCTCTCATTTGAAAGAAAAGGATAAAAAGCTTAGCCATGTGTCAAATATATGTGACACATATTTTACTGAGCATTAATTTATTCTGCATTAGGATGAATCCACTTATCTAACCATCTATTTAAGTATGTGCTTTAATATGTTTAGCTTTAATATGTTTGGTTATCATCCATATTCTACTTGCCTCTGAAAGGATGTGGTAGAATTTACAGTTCACAAACAGCATGAGTACAGGTAGCAAGTACAGAGATAGAACATGTGTCAAAGATCTAATTGAAAGCACAACCTGACATCTCAACATTTGGGAGGTGGAAGCAGGAGGATTGAAAACTTATGGCCATCCTGAGTTAACATAGGATATTAATGCTCCCCAGAACCCCTAAATACTCAAGGCACAATTAGCAAGTCAAATGATTTCCAAGAAGAAGAAAGGAGAGGACCCTGGGCCTGAAAAGATTGGATCCAGTCTTGTAGACCCAGAACAGAGAAATTGTGTGTGTGTGGGGGGGGATGATTGGGGAATAGTTGGGGGGGAGAGGAATTATGGGACGTATGGTGGGGGGGGACTGGGAAAGGGGAATGCTTTTGGAATGTAAACAAAGAATATAGAAAATAAAAATTAAAAAAATAAAATAAAATCCACAGATTTAGTTTTAGGAAAGAAATATTTAAAAACAACTACAACTAAACATTCTTTTTCCTTTAAGCTTCCTAAGGGTGGAGACTAAATCAAGAAACAACAAATATCCTATATAGTTCTTGTTATCTTACTAGCTCCTATTCTGCCATAGAGACGAATTCTTTCTTTGTACTAAATTTGTGATAGCATTTCTGATAAGGATCCTTAAGTTAAAAGACAATAATAAATGCTACTTTTTCATCTAATCGTTCTCTGAAAGATGCAGAGTTGTTTTATGCACCTAGTATATTGTATTACCTCACAATAAATGTCAGAGATTTTATTTTCAGATCTACTTGAACAACACAAGAAAGTGTGTAGTTAACACCTTAGAATTTTTCTCTTAAATGTCTTCAACAATTCTTTGACAGAAGTTAACCATATAATTTCAAGATGGACTGCTGTGACTAGTGCCTCCAACATAGTATTTCCTGTGAGTATTGATATGCTTTATGTAAAAAAAAGGTGAGAGCCAGGCTAATGATAATGGATGTGCCTGATGGAAATTCCATCAATGACACACAGCTAGTTGACATGGTAAATTTGAATTTGTCAAGGTGCTTTTTGCCTACTGCTTTAGAGAAAGAGCAGGGATTCTTCTGGGGCTGGAGAGATGGCTCAGTGGTTAAAAGCTTCTTCTATAGGCTCTGAGTTCAAATCCCAACATCTATGGGGTGGCTCACAACCATTAATAATTGGGGTTCCCTGGGAACTGTTGTTCTCTTTTGGTGTGTCAGGCAAAACACCCATATACAGAAATAAACAAATCTTTAAAACAAAGAACAGGAATTCTTCTCAAAACCTTACAAGAATCTCATACTTTCCAAGGCAAGGGTGTGCACCCTTATATGTGCCCTGAACTTTTCTACCTGCCCTTCCCATATGTTGTCCATAATATCTCTGTCAATAAAATTGTATACTAATTATTATACTGTAAAAATAGTTAGATTCCAATAATGTTTAAATAATCAGCTCTAAATTAGTGTCTCACGTTTCCAATGTGCTTTTAAAAAGTTAAATTCAGGGGGCTGGAGAAATGGCTCAGTGGTTAAGATCAATGATTATTCTTCGTGGGTTCAATTTCCAGCACCCACATGGCAGCTCACAACTGTTTGTAACCCCAGTTCAAGGGGATCTGACACTCTGACACAGATATGCATGCAGGCAAATCATCAATGCACATGAAATAAAAGATAAATAAACAATATTTTTAAAGTAAAGTTCTACTTCAGGTATTTTACTGAGAATTTGTTTATGTTTATCAAGGAAACTGGCTTATAGTCTTCTTTTTGGGGGTGGAGTGTGGTCTTTATCTGGTTTTGGTATCAAGTCAACATGTTGTGGATAGCTCTGGTCTTGAATTTTGATCCGCTATCTGGAGATGGGCTGCAGATGAGGAGTAAATCACTATACAGGTGCCTTGTGAACCTTCTCCCCACCTTAACTTTTCAAATAAAGGCTAGAGCTGGTGACAGAGAAGTATGAGGGAATGTGGAGCTGAAAAGTTTGGGGAGTGTGGAGCAGAGACTGAGGGAAAGACCATCCAGAGACTGCCCCTCTTAACGATCCATCCAATACAGTTACAAAAACCAAACCCTATTGTGGATGTCAACAAGTGTTTGCTGACAGGAGCCTCATATAGCTGTCACCTGGGAGGCTCTGTCAGTGCATAACATATGCAGAGGTGGATGCTCACAGCCAACCATAGGACTGAGCACAAGATCCCCAATGGAAGAGCTAGAGAAAGGACTGAAGGAGCTGAAGGGGTTTGCAGTGCCATAGGAGGAACAACAATATGAACCACCCAGTACCCCCAGAGCTCCCAGGGACTAAACCTCCAACCAAAGAGTACACATGGAGGGACCCATGGCTCCAGATGCATATGCAGCAGAGGATGGCCTTGTTGGAATCAAAGGGAGGAAAGGCCCTTGGCCCTGAGAAGGCTAGATGCCCCAGTATAGGGGAATGCCAGGACAGGGAAGCAGGAGTGGGTGGATTGGTGAACAGGGGGAGGGGGGATGGGTTAGGGGATTTTTCGGGAGGGGGGACCAGGAAAGGGGACAACATTTGAAATATAAATAAAGAATATATGTAATAAAAAATGCTCATCAAAAATAAATGTTTTGGGGAGAAGGGAGATGATGGAGGAGGTAGAAGAAAGATGGAGCAGAATCATGTGGCTTGAGAAACTGCAAGTTATATGGGATCTCAAAGATGGGAAATAGAGTAGTGTAGTGGTAGATCTCTGTAATCTAGGTGTGTAGCTTGCATTCCTATTAATTGATTTGGGATTTATTTGACAAGGCCTTTTTGGCTTGGAGATTTACTGTAACATCAATACTCCCTTCATAAAAAGAATTTGGAAATGCCCTTTTACTTCCTATTTTACTGAATGGTTTGAGGAGTATGGTATTAGTTCTTTGAAGGTCTAAAAATTCTGTGTCCATCTCATCCTGGGGATTTTATTTAACTGTAAGAATTGATGACTGTTTAATTTCATTGGTTGTTTTAGGTTTGTTAAATTCTTTTTTTTCATCTTGATTTCTCTTTTGTGGGTCATTAAATCTAGCTTTAGTTTGGTGGAATATAGATTTTTGAAGTGTGTTCTGATTCTCCAAATTCCTCAGCATCTGTTTTAATCTCTTCCTATTCATCTCTAATTTTATTAATTTTGGTCCTCTCATTTGCTCAATTTAGCTAAAGGTTTTGTCAATGCTGTTAATGTTTTCTAGGAACCATTATGAACCATTCTTCATTTCAATGATTCAGTCTTGAGGTTTTTTTTTTAATGCTGAAAGAAAATTAGATTTTGAAAAGACAACACAAAGCCAGGTAAGAGGTCAATCTCCCAGATGCCCCAAGGAGGAAAAGAGAAGATAAGCACCGAGGTCTGCAGCATTGTGTGTTAGGGTGGGCAGATGAAGCCTAAGCACACTTAGGCTCAGATCAGTGTCCGAGAAAAGGAAGCAAAGGAAAAGAAATAATCGCACCATTCTGAGGAAAGGCAGACTCAGCCAAAACTCGTGGTGACTCATAGGAATTGCTTTACCCCTGCCTGATTTTTATTATCTCTTCTCAGCTAAGGTTGGTCCTTATTTTCCCAAAGCCTTGAGGTATATCATTAAATTATTAACTTGTAGTCTCTTGACTTTTTGATAAAGGAGCTGAGAGGGGGAGGGGGATGGAGGTAGGGAGGAGAGAGAGAGAGAAAGAGAGTGAGAGAGAGAGAGAGAGAGAGAGAGAGAGAGAGAGAGAGAGAGAGAGAGAGAGTCTATGATTCCAGGTGAGTGCTGTATGGCTTTAATACCAGCACTTGAGATGCAGAGGCAGAGAAGCAGAGAGGCAGAAAGGCAGAGGGGCAGAGGGGCAGAGGGGCAGAGGGGCAGAGGGGCGGAGGGGCGGAGGGGCGGAGGGGCGGAGGGGCGGAGGGGCGGAGGGGCGGAGGGGCGGAGGGGCAGAGGGGCAGAGGCAGAGAGATCCTTGTGAGTTTGAGGACAGCCTGGTCTACAGAGAGAGTTCTAGGATGGTCAGTGCAACACAGAGAAACTCTTATCTTGAAAAAGAAAACAACAAACAAACAAAACTATGATCCTAAGGGATCTTAAAGCCAGTATTCTCTGCCTTAATATATATATCCATATTGATGCTGCAAACTTACTAGACTGCCGGGGTTTCCATGGTGTGGTGGTTCCTATTAATGGAGACAGGCAACCATGTTGTAAATAGCCTGGCCAAAACAAACAAACAAACAAAAAAAACCCCACAAAGATATTCTAAAGAAATACTTGTATCTCTCAATCTGACCTTTAGACTATTAAAACAATAGATCCCAAAGAAAGGGGAAATGTTCCCAAGAACCTCAGGCTGGGAGAAAATAAAAAGGCCCTCACCCAGGAGAACGTGTCTCCTGAAGAGAATTTTCTATGTGCAGGTAACTAAGAGGGTGAAAGTTGTTGAATCCGCTTGAGTTGCAGTTACAGGAAGTTGTGAGCCACTTGATGTAGGTTCTGGAAACCTACCTCTGGTCCTGTGGAAGAGCAATAAGTACTCTTAAACATCAAGTCCTCCTTCCAGACCCTTATTTTATTCTTTAATCTGATGCATAGGATTGTCTATATTGTGGTTTACAGTGTGATATTTCAATGCATGTGTATATTATATATGGATCAGATCAGTGCTATTGGCATCTATCCAGGTTATTTCTCATCTCCTGTTGTAAACATTTCAAATCTCTACTGGATATTTTTGAAATACCCAACTAACTGTTGTCAATTATAGCTACCCTCCTGGGCTATAGAAGATTATTGGTCCAATACAGCTTTACTCTATTCCTCTTTCCACATACCCATATGCTTTTCTCAGACTCAAGTAACTGCTATTTCACTTTGCACTTCTGTTAGATCAAATATTTTAGACTGTACATATACATAAGAACATATAGTATTTGTCTTCTTATGCTTATCATATTACTCTGAATTTAATGCCCTCTAAAAATACCAGTTTGTACACTGTGTACATATACAACAGAAATAAATAATAAACATCTTTTTCTACATGTGTCTATGTGTATTTTATATGTATAGTATATATGCTTACTTCTCTGTGTAAGAACATGTATGCATGTGCACAGGTGTGTGTACGTGTGTGTGTGTGTGTGTGTGTGTGTGTGTAGGCCAGAGGTTGGCATTGGGTGTTTTCTTTGACTATATTCCATTTTATTCAGGGAGGCAGAGTTTCCCTGTAAACCAGGAGCTCATTGATTCCACTAGTGTTGTCAGGAGGCTTAGGCCAGGATTCTTCTGTATCTGCTTCCCAAGCACTGAGAACCACAGGCAGGTCACCATGCCCACTTGCATTTACATCTGAAGTCTGGCCTTCACATTTGCATGGCAAGCCCCTTAACCACTAAGCCATCTCCCCACCCTTAACCACTTTTAAACACATGTTTCAGAATTGTTAAAGGATATTCATATTCTTTGGCAGCATATCTCTAGATTATTTTTTTTATCTTGCAAAACTGAAATTCTATATCCATTTACCTTTCTCCTTGCCCTTGACAATTGCCATTCTGCTTTCTGTTTCTTTGGCTTTGGTGACTTCACTATATCTGAGGTGAGTGGAATCATACAGCATTGGTATTTTTCTGGTAGACTTAGTCCACTTCTTTTAATGTCTTCAAAGTCCATCTATGTAGCACCTTTCCCTTTAAGGCTTTAAAAAGTATTTTATTGATATGTATGTACATGTATATATATATATATATATATATATATATATATATATATATATATATAACACATATATACACATATATACACACATATACATATACTTACACATACACATATACATGTATCTTTGTCCATTCATCTGTGAATGGGTATTCCTACCTATTGACTATTATAAATAATGCATCAGTGAAAACAGAAGTGTTAACATTTCAACAATATCTTAAATTACTTTCTATTACACACTTTGATATTTTTAAAAGTAAGTGTAAAATAATGTAAACAAATGGAAAGTGAGTATGATTCAACACAGTATATAAAAAATACAAACACATTAAATTAGAAATGAGATTTTCAAAAATATAAACTTATAATGATGGTGAACACCTTTGATCCCAATACTTGGGAGGCATAGGAAGACAGATTTTTGTGAGTTCAAGGCCAGCCTGGTCTACTGAGGAAGTTACAAGCTAGCCATGGCTACATAGTAAGTATCCCTCCCTCTCTCCATGTTCTCCTTTTCCTTTCAGTCTGTATTTCTGCCTACAGGCTGAGGTGTTAGCACTGAGAGGGTGAGAGGGTGAAATGCAAGGGCAACAGGCTGCATGTCTGCCTTGCTGCTGGGGATCAGAGCACTTCCCCAATGTCACTCAGGAAAGGTAGAATGCAATCTAAGATAGGGGTCCCAGCTCATGTTACTCCAGGTTAGACGCAATGGGGCCTGGGACAAAAGCCATGGTTCTCAGCAGTGCTGCTGTCTCCAGACACTGCTGGGAACATCGAGGAGTTGGGAGAGGGGGTCTGCAGGCTCACACTGAGCTCAAGACCAGGCAGAATCTGGCTTAGCTCTGAGTGACTGCCAAACATATGGAGGGACATAAAGAGAGTCCTCCTGCTAAAGGGGATCCTTGATGAAGGAGACGGTCCTTGCTTGTCCAAATGCTTTTATTCAAGGCTGATGAGAATGAGTATGTGTTGGAAGCTGGACCATGAGACATAGCCTGGTCCCTGGTTAAGCTAAAGCTACAAGACCCGGAGACCCTCAAGGCCCTGCTCCTGGGCACTATGCCCCTATCACTAGCCATAGCCCTTCATAGATTTGTGGCCATCAGTCATGTAAGGGCAACACACCCAAGCCCCTCCACCTGTAGATGACAGTCACGTAGGCTCAAGAAAGAGATCACCATTCTAATGAGGTACCTAGAGGCCTGGAGGTCCTTCCCAAATAAGCAGTCCTTCCTCTGGGACATTCCTCCCTGCAAAAGGTATTTAATCTCAGGCCCACCCTGACAACTGGGGTATGGTTTTACACATGTGCTTTCTGCCAGAACAATAAATGCCTTAAAACCATGAACTGCCTCTTTTCATCATCCGGATCTGCAGTGCGGAGCCACAAAGATAGCTTTTACCTACAGAGCCACTGTCTAATCTCCTGGAGAAGGCCTCTCTGAACTCCCAGCATGATCAGCACCAAGAATGCCACCATCAAGCCAAGGACTCCCCCCATGGGACTAGCTGGAGCTCCCCCTTTCCTCCCCCTCCTGGCCCCAGGCTTGATGCAGTCTGCATTCCATTCTCCAGTCTTCTGAGACTTCCAGAGGCACCTATATGTCCAAGAGCCTGGGAACTCCACGGCCCCAGCCTCTTCACAGGCGGAATCCAAACCAGCTCCAGTTGTCCCACGCCTCAGATTGTAGTTTCCCACCCCTGAGTGGTATCCGGGATTTCCCTGTGGCCCAACACCCACCCAGGGATGGCATCAAGTAAATGCCTTCAAACTCCCCATGCACTGCCTCCCCAAGTGGCAGAGCCCTGTGGCGTAGTGAACGGGGGAGGGGGGGGACCTGGAACCCTATACATGGTTTACTCAAGGTGAATGAGAGATTAAATAACTTTTGCAGGAAGAGAGGCTAATTGGCTAAATTCTCTGGGCCTATCTAGATACTTCATTAGCACAGAGAACTCTAGGTTCTTATGCTGTATGACCAGTTGTCACGGTCCTCTTAGTGTGCTGTTGTGCTCATTGTTCCAGGATAGGTATTCTGGATAGGTGTTGGTTCTAAAGCTTACCTTTCCCAATTATGAGATTTACTGGGGTTTTAAAATCTGCTTCAGCCTTGCCAGTTCTGTCCGGTAGCACGGTTCCACTTGTTCCCATACTCATCCCCTTTCTCTCCTTCTCTTTCCATATAGATACAGATACAAATTAGAGCCAGTGAGACGACGCAAGTTCGTAAAGGCGCTTGCAGACAAACCTTGTGACATGACATGATTTGAGCCTCAGAACCACGTAGTATAGGGAAAGAATCAATTCCCACAAGTTGTCCTCTGCATTCCACATGTGTGCCTCACCACCTATCCACAAAGATAAAATAAATAAATATTAAAAAGTTAAATACATATATTATTAGACTTGATGTTAGTTTTGTTTTGCTTTGCTTTGTTTTGTTTTGTTTTATAAAGAGATAGTCTATCTGTCCAAAAAATACAGATCTTATCTAGGAATAGAGGCAACTGGAACCAAACAACAGTTTTCTAAGTGAGTGTTGCTTCTTACAAAATAAACTGGTATACATGTATCAAATAACAATTCTTCACTTCAGCACATAATCTGATAAAAGAAAAACATATTTTCACATTTTCAAGCACATATAGTTACATTCTCTATTATGTGTACAGGAAAAATACCTAGACTCCTAATCTTTCCTTTAATTGTGAATACTAAATCATAATTAAGATGCATGCATTTAACTAGTATTTGTGTTGTCTCAGTATTTGTGAGGATACAAAGAAAGACAATTTTGTTTTAAGGCAATTGTGATTATTAGAAATGAAGTGGCCCCTTTAGTCTTTGCATTTTGTCTGGTTTTTATGTCAGTATAAATTAGCATAAAATAGGCAGCAAATAATATTGGGTTGAAATACATAGGTAGTGAATAGGATAGAGTTGAAATACATGGGTAGTGAATAGAGTGGGATTGAACTAGGGTTATCCGTTTTATCTAATGCATCACAATGGAAGAAAATAAAACAGCCAATAGTGAATGAATGAGAAATCAGATGGAAGAGATTTAGAGTACCTGACTTCTGCATTTCAATAGCTTGACAACCTGAAGTATGCTTCAGAAGTATCACTGTTTTTTTTTTTTCCACAGAGAATCTTCCAAGTCAGCCCTTTGTTTATGTGACTTGGCTCCACATTTGTTAATTTTCTACAAATTGCAGGTAGTAACGTGACTCTGGGAACTAGGCTAGTTTGTTATTCTTGGTCTCACATCCTCTGAAGGCCTATATATGCCAATCACTGTAGGCTTAGGAAACTCATGTAACTGGTATCGAAATTCATGCCTTCAGCAAAGCTTTTTTCCCCTCTTCAACAGGATTAAATTTGGTCCACATTCCAGTGAAAAAATTATTAGGATGTTAGGCTTCAAATGGCTGCAGATATCTGGAAGCATAATAGCCTGCATGGGCAAATAACATAGCTTAAGAGCAGATAATGAACAATCACATGAATACACCTTCTGCCACAGTGCAAATAGCCAGGGAGCCACGTACAATGAAGCATGTGCTAAAAATACTCTATAGGCCACTGTGAGTACAGACTAAGCTGGTAGGAAAATAAGATTATATACCTTTTCCATCTCTGCCTGTTGGCTTCCCCTAACCACTCTACTATACAGATAATGGTGGATCTATAATTTAAAATATGGGAGTTATGTTGACCAAATGATCCTCAGAAAAAAAGGAGGCAGGATCAGTAAGCAGCCAGAGGTTAGGGGGAAAAGTGAGGCTCTTGCAAGTCTGGCCCCAGAGCATTGCAGCCTATAATTTTTCTGGGTACTGTGTGGTTGAAGGTAGCTGTAATTCTTCACCCAGGGTACATACTTGCCACCTGTGCGCTCCTCTAATTATCTTTGATCAGGCTTATGTGGTAGGAAGTTATGCTTCAGCAGCTGCGATTAAGCCCAGGGCATAGCTAAGTCTATAATTACTAGCTGGTTAAATCAGAACTCTTTCAGAATTTAGAGGCTATTTGAGTCAACTGCTTTGATTATTTTAGACTAAAACGTGTCCTTTTGTACCTCTCTGGGAACTCAGAAATGAAGAAGTAATAGTTACGGAAAGATAACTCTGTCAGTGAACAGTTAGAAAATAAGAAGAGAACTAGGTACAGAAAGGAAAAGTGAATATTTCATTGTCGAGAGAAGATGTATACTTCCTCACTAACCAGGCCCAGAGTGTGAGGCAGGCCTTCTGAGTCTAGTTTGAGAGAAGCCAAATTTTAAAATGTGTTCCTCCAGTTGACTGCTGAAAATATTACCTGAAGGACAGCGATTAGAAAACCTGGATTTAGGTCCTAACACTAAATTATGAAATCATAGGAAGTCCCTTAACGAACGTCAAGGATTTCATATAAATTACAAACAAAAAAAGCATACCAAAATTTAGCACAGAGCTAGCATGAAGATCAAATAATTCAGAAAGAGCATTTACGTACCCTGGGCACCTAATAAATGCTTGGTAGTAATAACAATAATTCATAATATTAGAGCATATACATTTTTCTGGCTCTGCAGGAGAGGAGGGTGAGTCCTATGCCTGTATCTCCTAATTAGAATTTATGCAAGAGTTAGTGAAACAAGCTCTTTCATGTTGAAGAGCAGGAGCTATATTCATACCCCTTTGAGATTAAAAAATGCTGTTCCCAAATAATATGCTTTCCCCCCCTCCTTGTTAATGTTTCTGAAATGGCACAATTAAGGTTAAAGTAAACAGTACATGTGCAAGTTACTTCCAAAGGAGATGGCTACTCATAATTTAATGTAGGTAATGCTTAAATCAATCCTCCTTTAACTATGTAAACAAAAAAAAAAATGAGAACGATGGACCATTCAAAGACATCTAAGTGAAACTGCTCATGGTTCCTTCTGCATTTCTGACTTTAGATTCTGCTTTACTGCTCATCTTCAGATGTGTGCCACTGGAAAAGGCAAGTAACACAAACCCGTGAAAATGTCCTTATTTAAACACATGTGTGCATCTTCCATCGCTAAAGAGGTGGATCAAAAGCGTGAGAGTCACTTGTATATGTACTAGGGCAGCTGTGCTGTTGGATCACTGCCACTCTGATTCCCCACTGAAACAAAGGAAGTGAACTCTCTTCTCAAAAAACAAAAATGTTTAACACTTGAGCCAAACCGTTACATCCAAATGTTATCCCCCTCAAAGAACACTGTGATAATTATGAATATATGATTAAACAGCATTTGGAAAGAAAGATTGGCTGTCTGTGGGAGATTTTTAATTCTTCTCTTCTTAAGCCACCAGTACTGTGGTCATTTTACTTGGACTCTAAAGGGCAACACCTGACATTTGGTCTTTGATGGATTTAACAGGCCGCTTGTAAGCTTAAAGGTTTTGCTTGGCTAAATCAGGTTTTATCTCAGAGGTTATTTGCAACTTTACACGCTGTCTTACAGAAATGTCAGTGTTTGCTTTTCCTCTGAACTATGCATAGCAGCTCAAGGTTTGTCCCTGAGTCTCTGAAAACAGAAGATCCTTGGTTTTAGGCCCATGTTCTCAACCTCCCACAAACAATCAGTATGAAGCATTCCTTTCAAAGGTTATTATTGTAAGGCTTATGGTTGATGGAGCAGCCACAGGCTTTTGCAAAAGCGGGATGCATTTGCTTGCCTTTATTCTCTTCCTAGTGGAAAGAAAAAACATATTTTGATGCTAAGTTTGGGAAACACATTTTCTATGGAGTCTGTGGAAATAACTATCTCATGCTGTATGGGAAGTTAAACCTCAGCTGGGCTTGCACTGCAGCTTGGCAGGCCTCTTGTGGATTCCCCCGGGAATCTCTTAGAACAGTTGTTCTAAATCCAAACTGTTACCACTGTTCTCAAGCCCCTAGTCCTGCCCCAGCTGTCCTCCTTCTCACAGATGACCTCACCACCTACTTCACCACAGAAACTCTGGCCGTGCTGCATCCCCTCTCCCCCCCTCCTTTTCACTTCTTTCTTCAAAACACATAATGCTTTTGCCTGTTTTCTACCAGAACTCTTCTGTCTCAAAGAAAGCAACACTTCCTGGCCAAGGCTACCTCCTCTATTTGAACACTCAATCCTACCCCTGAATCCTCTTCTTGAGAGAAATGCTTCCATCGGTTATTTTTAGTCCCTCTTTTTCTGTAGTCTATATCCAGGGTTCTCTGGCTTCGATCCAAACATCACCAAATTTCTTACCTACCTTGCACAAGCCAAGTTTCTCCCTGCCTAGTTGCTTAGCATTAACTCTCCTGCTAACTCTTGTACAAGCCAAATATCTTGCTACCTTGCTTCTTAGAAATAAGTCACCTACTAACCCCTTGCAACCTAGCTTTGACACTCAGCAAGGATCTCATACTGAGCAGATTCACTGCCTTTGTCTCAGATCTCATCTTTCTTGACCTCACTATACTTTACCTACTGTAGACCACTTTGTCTCTTAACGTTCCCTGGGGGCCATGTTGTTACCTTGGTTTTTCTCCTTCCTCGGTGACTGTTTTGAATCGACCTTCCTGGTTAGTTCATCCTTCACCATACCTGAACTGCATGCATTGCCCAGACTTTGTGTCTTTTCAAGTTTCTGTCTTGGTGAATATACTCACCTTTTCTTTTGAAAACTTTTGTCATTCTAAGTTGAAACTGAAATTTGGGGGAATCTCATGTACTCGATGGTCTTTAATCCTTCTCATTTCTTCACCTATGCGACTGAATGCTGTATAGAGTGACCATATAACATCGTCATGCAAATTGGGTCATTTACTATTTTTCTTTTCTTTGTATTGTTTTCTGGTCTCTGTGCACGTTAAGTAAGTATGCCAATACGGAGCTATATCCCAAACAAAGTGGGATCTTTATCTATATGGTTGAAGATAATTCTAAACATGGGCAAAAGCATGAGAAATTTGTGGGGCACAAGTAGAACTGAGAGAACAGCCTAAGTAAAGCAGACTATATCAAAATCTACAATGAACAAAATTGAAAAGGTGGATTCAGATCAGATTCTTGAATGTCAGCATATAAAAATCCAATTCTATCCAGTAAAGCATAAGTTATAATGCTATCAAGATATGCCCATGGGTGGTACAATAGGAGTACAAATGTTACAGAGGTACCCAAATGCTTTCTGATTGTATTTCAGGCCACTCCATGGAAGTAAACATATTTCTGGTAGTATGATCTGGCCAAAAACCCATGACAGAGGAGTTCACAAGTCCTGCACAGTGAACCTACCACTATTATTTTGCTAAATACTATCAAATTGTTCTTTGAATTCCCATCTCTCTGCCCCTATGTTAGTACTGCCAGACTTCATGAGAAAAGGCTCTTTTGTGCAATGGATGGTGGCAGAAATCCACAAATGATCAAAGTGGAGAGAATAAAGTGACTGTGGAGTACTTAGGTCATAGATGAAACTCCTATACCATACCTCTCCTCAAGGTTCATGGACTATCATGGAAAAGAAGTTGGAAATATTGTATGAGCCAGAAGTTAGAGAGAGCCAAAGTTAAACAGTGTCTTCCAAACAAGGCAGTATCAATGGACTCATGAACTCATACTCTCTGTGGTTGCCTGTGTAAGACCTGCACAAGATCAAGCCTGTTGGCATCTCAACATGAAGTGAAGAGAGACTCAGGAGTCCCCACTCCTAGATGAGGATCTATTGTCAGTTGATGACCTCTAGGAAGGGAAGAGTCAGTTTTCCTTAAGAGTGTGACCCTTAGTGGGTTGATCACAACCCTATGAGTATATAGGCAGCACAAATTGAACTCCATGGGTTGTAAAATTAAAAGAGGATATAAAGTTGTGCATGGGGGTGGGAGGGAGTGGATCTGGGAAAAGTGAGGGGTGAATATGATTAAAGCAATCAAAGGTATTGTGAAATTCTTAAAGAATAAAAGTATTGTTAAAGATACATATTAAAGTTAAAATTAGAATGCTATAAAATATTTCAAAAACAAAAGAGTAAAATTAGAGTGACTAGTAAAAAGGCTACTGGATTATTTACTATAGGGTAATATTTCTGAAGTCAGCTTCCTGAAGCCATATCTATATTGTGTGGGTTTTATTTATACTGGACATCAGTGGAGTGAGTAGAAGCCGAGAAAGTTACCTGTTTGAATTCAGTCTTGACACCTGTTTGTATATCAGAGTATTCTACAGCTCTCTGAGTGACATGCAAGTGCTTCATATTCACAAGCCAAAATCAAACTTACCATTTACACCCTCAAAACTATTTTAGGTGCCCACAAGTGCTGGCTGACTGGAGCCAGATATAGCTGTCACCTGGGAGGCTCTGCTAGTGCATGAGAAATACAGAGGAGGCCACTCTCAGCCAGCCATTGAACTGAGCACAGGGTCCCCAGTGGGGAAGCTAGAGAAAGGACCCAAGTGGCAGAAGGGGTTTGCAGCGCCATAGGAGGAACAACAATATGAGTCACCCAGTACTCCCAGAGCTCCCAGGGACAAAACCATCAACCAAAGAGTACACATGGAGTTACCCATGGCTCCAGACATATTGGCAGCAGAGGATGGTCTTGTTAGACATCAAAGGAAGGAGAGGCCCTTGTTCCTGGAAAGACTTGATGCTGTAGTGTAGAGGAATGCCAGGACAGAGAAGAGGGGGTGGGTTGATTGGGAAAGGGGAGATAGCTTATGGGATTTTTGGGGGAGGGGGGAACCAGGAAAGGGGACAACATTTGAAATGTAAATAAAGAATATGCCTAATTAAAAAAATAAAGATTTCTAACACGGTAAAAACAAAACAAGACAAAACAAACAGAAAAACCACCAACTATTTTCTATATAGTTTCCTATTCCTAGGCTAAGCCTGGTAGCACAGGTTCCTAATCTCAGATTCTCACAACACTTAGGCAGGGATATCACAAGATCAAAGCCTAACTGAGGATAATAACCAAAACTTCCCTTCTACTCAAAGGTGCCCAAGTTTATACCATGAACCAGGACAAAAATGAGTTTCGGTGGATATCCCTCAACACATGCAGCCTTCATCTGTATGAACCAAGTGTTCAAAACAGATTTATTTCCATTCCCCAGTAGAACTCCCTATTTGCACTTACCAAGCTCCCCAAAGAATATCCAAAAGATGCATCTGGATTTTCAGGAATGCAAACCAAAAGAGATGAGAGGCATCTTTAAAATAGACCTTCTCCATTCTGGACTTTATTGGTAGCTATATAAAAGAAGGACAATATGCACAGAGAAACAGGAAGACAATAGAAAAGGGGGGTATTTTTCTTCAGGTTTGACTTTGAGGTTTTCTTTGTTTTCAAAATATTGACTTAAATAAAGTCTTAATGATCCAAACCAGCACTTACAGTTCTCCTAACCCCATTTAACTTTTCTGTGTCTCATCTGTTAAGCCTCTTGGCCAACATCACATACCAAATCAGTGACATAGTCATCATGAGGCCCCAACTGATTGCTTCCCAGTTTCATATTTTAAGTAAGCCAAGTGACAGAAAAGGGGAAAACTGGGTCAGAGAAACAAAGTTGGCCTAAAAAATTCTCTGTTTCAAAACAAAGTCAATTACTCGATATGACATTTCTCATCCACAAACAGAAAAATAAGCACAGGTCCTAGCATCTTTGTTTTCTAATGCACCCACAGAGTCACTATCATGAGAAGAGTAAAAAAATGGGTCTAGCATTATTCTCCATTATTTTATTAGATAAAGATCCAGTTCTTAACACTTTTAGAAGAGTTAGGGAAACAAACAAGATAAGAAAGTGGTTAGTATAACAGAACTATAAAGTTTGTTTGGCTTAGTTTTTGAGGCACTGTCTCCCAGACTGTCCTGGAACTCACTAGCTAGACCAGGGTGGCCTCAAACTCAAAAAGATCTATTTGCCTCTGCCTGTCTAGTGTTTTCCATCAGATAGTTCAGGAGAAAAAACACCAAGTGTGTGTGGGAGTGCATGTGTGTGCAAGCATATGTGTGCATATGTATATATGTATATACATATGCACACATGTATATATATATATGTGTGTGTGTGTATATATACATATACATACACACACATACACATATCCAAAGAAAGTTCCTGGTATAACTATGATTGTACTCATTTGCCTGTTTATCTCTCTATCTCCCTCCTTCCATCTCTATCTCACCCTTTCCTTCTCTCTTCTCTGCCTCTCAAACCTAAGTATTACAACCAAACTTCTAAGGTTTCTCTTAAAAGTACATTTGTTTATACATATTAAGATTTTAAGGCCTTGGATGTGATATAGTGGAACACAGATGAATGTTCCTGGGAACTCCTTACCAAAGTTATTCATTCTCACTCCCATACACATAGCCATCCCTGATGAAGTACTACAAAGCATTCTTGGCTGGTATATATCATGAAGATATCATCACTTCATGACAGGATATGAAGATTGCAGGAAGTCTGATCATGAACCTACATCTCTGGTATTTACCTTTTGGGAGTTGTTCAGTGCTCTGGAAAAAGGGAGAAACCTCTGTCTGGCCCTACAGGACCATAACTGCCATTTCTTAGAAACAGATGATCTTAGTTAGGGTTTTACTGCTGTGAACAGACACCAAGACCAAGGCAACTCTTGTAAGGACAACATTTAATTGGGTCTGGCTTACAGGTTCAGAGGTTCAGTCCATTATTATCAAGGCTGGAGCATGGCAGCATCCAAGCAGGCATGGCGTAGGAGGAGCTGAGAGTTCTACATCTTCATCTGAAGGCTGCGAGCAGAATACTGGCTTCCAGGCAGCTATGGTGAGGGTCTTAATGCCCACATCCACAGTGGCACACCTACTCCAACAAGACCAAATCTACTCTAACAGGGCCATGCCTTCTAATAGGCCACACCTCCCTGGGCCTAGCATATACAAACTGTCACTCAGACAAACCCCATCAACCACTGAGCAAGACCTTGAAAGCTAGGCTGGCACCCACAACTCAGGAGTTATGGAACACTTCCCAATGCTGTGACCCTTTAATACAGTTCCTCATTTTTTGTTAACCTTCAACCATGAAATTCTTTTTCTTGCTACTTTATAACTCTAATTTTGCTACTGTTATGAATTGTAATGCAAACATCTGTGGTTTCCAAAGGTCTTAGGTAACCCTGGGAAAAGGGCCATCTGATCCTGACTGGGATCACAACCGACAGTCTGAGAACTGCTGCTCTAAAACATCACAGAATTTGTCATGGATTTCACATAGTTAATCCCAGGGAAGGCCAGTCTCGTTCACAATAAGGGGTCGGATTCCTCTTTCTCTAAGGAGTTGTTCAATATTACTCACCATGATCATCCTCCGTTCCTTAAATTAATAATGTATGCTTTCTCTGCTTACTGGGGCCTGGACTCTTGACTAACCCAATGACAATCAGTCCCCATTGGTATTCTTTAAGTTGGGTGATACTTTGGATTGCCTTTAAGATCAGAGGTTTGGCTCTCAACCACTTTTTTGGCTTTGATAATTCTGTTTGTGTTTCTAAAACGAAAGTGAGTTTATTTTATTTAAAAAAAAAACATCAAATGCTCACTGATAAAACTGAAGAAAAAAGATCAGTCAATCAAGAACATAAAAATGAGGAAAGCTATCCGTTTCCACCACCCAAATGGTGTCTTCTTCTGGTTTCCGTAAGAAGGCCTGATGAAGATCACTCTTCTGTGCTGTGCCAGCCGTTTATTGACCACTATGACATTATTTAACCTAATAGTCCAGGGGTACAGAGATTCACTCATGAACAGAGTAAAAAGATCTGGACTTTTCTTTCTCACTGTATGCTAACCACAGGTGAATTTCTGCACCCATCACACCCATCAGATCTACCCTCATGTCAGTCATCTGGAGCACACATGCTTTCAACATCTGACCTGAAGAAGCTCCTTAATCCATAGAGGACAATAATACTCAGGCATCAATTAAAGCCTTTTAAGAGGTTTTGGGAAATATGTGTGTGTGTGTGTGTGTGTGTGTGTGTGTGTGTGTGTGTTTGTGTGTGTTTATGTATGTGTGTGTGTATATATACACACAAACCATTAGATATTCATATGTAATCAACTAATTTTATACTGTATAATTTTCCAAAATTCTAATGTTTCTGATTTAAATGTAAAATCCTCAATTAGGTATTTGAATTTTTCTAAAAGCAGTTATCTATTGTAAAATAGTTAAAGTAGAATCTTTTTAAAAAGTAGAACCTTTTTACAGCTTTATTCTTTAAAAAAAAATGGTACTTTCAGTCTAAAAAGCAGCTATAGATTTTAATCTGCTTTCACTATTCCGCCTCCATTCACTCTAAGAGGAAGCTTGACCCACGCCTGATTCTAGAGTAGGGAAAGAGCACCGCCTTGTGGCAGTGTTTTGAAGTGCACCAAGGGAAATACAACTCTCAGGATCCTGTCTCTCCCCACCTCTCTCCCACTCCCTCTCTACAACAGAATTTTTAGAAGAATCACCTTAAAGACATGTCTAGAAAAGCATTTTATGATGCAAAGTATACTCTCCAACAGATCACCATTCTTCCCCCATACGCTCACAACGGCAAAAGAATAAAGCTAACCTATTACACAAAATCTCTCAGTTGGTTATTGAACTTGGCGCTTGACAAAAAGGTATACATAGCTGGAAATTATGGCTCATTACTTTAATCACAGCTCGTGCAGAATCCAGCAGATCTCTCCGAGTTCAATACTAACCTGGTCTACACAGTGTGTTCCAGGCAGATAGTTAAACCCAATCACAAAACAAATGAAAGGAAAGAAGGAAGGAAGGAAGGAAGGAAGGAAGGAAGGAAGGAAGGAAGAAAGGAAAGAAAGAAAGAAAGAAAGAAAGAAAGAAAGAAAGAAAGAAAGAAAGAAGAGAGAGAGAAAGAAAGAAAGAAAGAAAGAAAGAAAGAAAGAAGCAAGCAGGCAGGCAGAAAGGTACATAATAATAAAAACAAAGCAGAACATTTTTTACTTGGTACCTAACATCATAATAACTAACACTGACTATTTATTTATACAAAAGTACATTCCATACGAAGTATATATATATATATATATATATATATATATATATATGCATACATACAAATTTAACACATACCCATTAATTTAGGTACTATTACTAATTACATTTTGCAGATGAAAAGCTGGTACCTCGAGGAAATAATTTGCTTAAGGACACACAATTAGTGTCATTCAGTACTTAAAGCTAAGTAGCCCAGGCTCTATAACACTATAAAACCATCATCTCTCTAAAGCTCAATTTTATATGATCTTTCTCAAAATAAGCTATCAGAAGTCAGAATCTTGTCCACAACTAGCTATGGGCAATATAAGACCCATAATTAGATAGATAGATAGATAGATAGATAGATAGATAGATAGATAGATAGATAGTTTCCCCATCTTTGTCATACCCTCTTCCAACATCCACAGGATCCCAGCACCTTCACACTTTAGAAATTTAAAACCACGAAGGCGGCACTTTCCAAAATATCTTCCAATGTTAACATGACAGAAATCAGATTTTTCTAAAACACTGATTTCTAAAATATTTAGTCTCAGACTATTCTCTTTCTCTCCTCACACTCCCCCTTCTCCCCTCTCTGTCTCTCTCTGTCTCTCTGTCTCTGTCTCTCTGTCTCTGTGTGTGTCTGTGTGTGTGTGTGTGTGTGTGTGTGTGTACATGCGAAATGTTCTACCTTCAAACTAAGGTTGTCAGTGTGCAAACTATCCAGCTAAAGGTCAAAAAGGAAACTGATTTTGTGACTCTAATGAAAAAGTAAAATCCATGAATAGGTAGAAAACAAAAGTTGTATCCTACATCCCAGAATTAACGGATAATATTTTTCTCAGACATTTCAAAAGCAGAGAGTAAATAGGACTCAAGATACCCTGGGAGCCATCTACCATGGTATCTTGTCATTTTCATTTTGAATTCCTTGAGCTAAATGTGGGAGTAACTCACCCTGACCCATATGGGAAATTTGGGTGAATTCCTCCTTCCCTTTTGATGTCTGTGATCCTTGGGCACCACCAAACTATAAACTTGCTAGATAGCAACAATCCATCAATTTTCTCAATGCCTCCCTTTTCTATCTTGCTGCTCCCTAACTCCCAACAATTCCACTGTATTTTCTGAAACTCACTACATAGTACAAAATTACTACCCGTTCTTTTTTCCCACTTCTTTCTTTATCCTCATTCTGTCAGGCCTGGTGACTAGAAGTTGGCTTTCTATACCACAGCTCCACATTTTACATAGCCATGTCAAGGCTCTTCTTAATTGTATTCTAGGTTGCCAACTAGTTAGAGAAAATTATCTTACCATTCTTCTTACCACTACCACTACCACTACCACTACCACTACTTTCTAGCAGTAAAAGGATTATTTTCTTTAAGGTAAATGATAATACATATTTCAGGCTTTGTGAAATAACCTTAAACTAATAGGCATGGTTATGCTCCAATACAACTGTATTGATGGAAACAGTCAAGAAGACCAGATTCTATTTATAGATATTTTGCCAGGCTCCATTC
The DNA here is from genome assembly GCA_964023405.1 of Apodemus agrarius. Lineage (NCBI taxonomy): Eukaryota > Metazoa > Chordata > Mammalia > Rodentia > Muridae > Apodemus > Apodemus agrarius. Next base: position 111,655,459 of record OZ030010.1, read on the forward strand.
TAAACTAGTAATCTTTCATTTTCATAAACATGGCATGTGAATTCAATTAGTGTTGCACTGCATGGAAAACCTACCATTGGACACACTCCCAAGGGAATGCGACTCTTCTACCCCAAGCAGCCCTCAACTGTTGGAAGCGCCTCTGCTAGGGGTGGAGCCACAGGAGCCCTCACCACTCCATGATGCAATTTTGAACTGGCTTGATTTTGTGCAGTAACCTCTACAGCTGTGGCAATTAGCCTCAATGAGACAGACAGACAGACAGATGATAGATGATCATATGTATGTATGAGTTTGTGTATGTATGAATGTATGTATGTATGTATGTATGTATGTATGTATGTATAAATGGAGGGCATTAAGTTGAGAGGTAGATAGAATAAGATGAGGGTTCCTGGAAGGAATTGGGGAAATACAGAGAGATAGATATAATCAAGCCACATTGAAGACAGCATGAAATTTTCATAGACTAAAATAATCTTTCTGTATTTTTAAAGATTTATTTATTTATTGTTATATTTAAGTACACTGTAGCTGTCTTCAGACACACCAGAAGAGGGCAACTGATCTCATTACGGATGGTTGGGAGCCACCATGTGGTTGCTGGGATTTGAACTCAGTACCTTCTGAAGAGCAGTTAGTGCTCTTAACCACTGAGCCATCTCTCCAGCCCCCCTGCTTTTTTTTTAAATCAAACTAACTATATACCATATTTGACCTGTCCTTTTTCCTGCCCATACATCTTTATTGAAAGCTTCAGTATTATTTTAGTTAATATTCATGATCATCTTGTCAGGATGTTTGGAAATTTCTATAAGGAAATTTCTATATTGGGTTATTAGATTAGGTCAACTGAGGTTGTAAATATCTTCCTTAACTATGGATGGCAGTATTCCACAGTCTGGGTTTGCAAAGAAAATAAAAAGGAGAGTGTGAATGGAATGTCAGCTTCCTGGGAGTGGATACAATGGGACCAGCTGCCTCGTGCTTCTGCTATCACATCTTCCCCCTTGAAATATTCTAGATCCCCTAGAATTGTGAGCCAAAAACTCCTTCAGTCTTTAAGTTGTATCTTTCTATACTTCCTCACAGCAACAATAAAAGTAACTAATGCAAACACATATATGACAATCACTGCTACCCTCACCAGAATTCTGGATAATTGGCAAATCCGTAGAAATTATGGATTTGCAACCATGTCTCCACAGAATCCTTCCATCTTCAATTTTAACGACTTTAATCTCCACTCCATCTCAACAATCTAATCCACTGCTATAGGATACTCTCTCTCTCTCCCTCCCTCTCTCTGTCTTTTCTTCAGACAAATATCTAATTATAGCTTCAACTTTTATATTAAAGACTATCCAACCTTTTTCCCCCCAATAAATCTGCTCTTTGATCTTGAATACCCGGTTCATTAATGAGCAGTTAATTTCCACCAGCAACTTCACTGTCTTATACTCAGTCCACACATCATAACCAATTCACTCCTTTTCCCCCTTTCTTTATTTTTATTATCTTTAATCTTCATTTTCCAGTCCAGTTGTTATCCCCCTCCCATTTTGTCCTCCAACAGTTCCTCATCCCATTCCTTCTCCCCTGTCTACAAGAGGATGTCCCCACACCCACAATACCCCCCACACCCACACACCCACAATACCCCCCACACCCACACACCCACACACCCACACACCCCACCAGAACTCCCCATTCCCTGGGGCCTCAAGTCTCTCAATGGTTAGCTCCTCTCATTGAATCCAGACCTGGCAGTCCTCTGCTGTATATGTGTTGGTGGCCTCATATTATCTGGTGTATGCTGCCTGGTTGGTGGCTCAATGTCTGAGAGATCTCAGGGGTCCAGGTTTGTTGTGACTGCTGGTCCCCCTATGGGGTCACCCACTTCCTCCTCAGCTTCTTCCAACTTTTCCCTAATTCAACAACAGTGGTCAGCAGCTTCTGTCCATTGTTTGGATGCAAATATCTGCATCTGACTCTTTCAGCTGCTTGTTAGGCCTCTTAGAGGGCAGCCATGTTAGGCTCCTCTCTGTGACTACACCATAGCCTCAGTAACAATGTCAGGCCTTGGAGCTTCGCTTTTAGCTGGATCCCACTTTGGGCCTGTCGCCTGGCCTCCTTTCCCTCAGGCAGTTCCTTTCGCCTCTGCAGTTCTTTCAGACAGGACCAATTATGGGTCAGAGCTTTGACTGTGTAATGACCTGCCTCATTTAATGCCTCTGTCTTTCTGCTGGAAGTGGACTCAACAAGTTCCCTTTCCTCACTATAGGGCATTTCTTCTAGGGACCCTCCCTTTGGGTTCTGAGACTCTCTCACCTCCCAGGTCTCCTGGTGCATTCTGGAGGGTCCTCCCACCTCCTACCTCCCAAGGTTGCCTATTTCCATTCTTTCTGATGGCCCTCAGGATTTCAGTCCTTTTCCCTTACCCAATGCCAGATCAGGTTCCCTTTTCCCTTCTGCCACATCCCCTTTCCCTCCCAGGTCCCTCCTTCCCCCCTTGTGATTGCTTTCTTCTCCATCCCAAGTGGGACTGAGGCGTCCTCACTTGGGCCCTTCGGCTTGTTGACCTTTTTGAGTCCTGTGGACTGTATCTTGGGTATTCTGTACTATTTTTGTCTAATATCCACTTATTAATGAGTACATAACAATGCATGTCATTTTGGGTCTGAGTTACCTCACTCAGGAAGATATTTTCTAGTTCTATCTATTTGCTGCAAAACTCAGAATGTCCTTGTTCTTAATAGCTGAGTAGCATTCCATTGTGTAGATGAGCCACAGTTTCTGTGCCCATTCTTCAGTTGTGGGACATCTGGCTTGTTTCCAGCTTGTCACACGGTGGGGCAGCTCTTGGGTATATGCCCAGGAGTGATAACCAATAATTCTTACTAGTACACACAACTCCTATTCTAGTTTTCTTTCAATTCCCTTAGTTATCAATATCACATCTTACTGCTGAATACTATCAGTTACCAAAACTCTCTGTCAAGTGGCTAAACGCAGGTGAAGAATATTGTATTACTGGAGGGATCAGGCGGGAGAACAGAGATTTGGATGGAAATTAAATTTAAAAAATTGTACTATTATGTTACTTACAGTAACTTGAGTTACTATACGTTATTGACTTTTTTGTTGATTTTGAAATAAAATCTCACTATGTAGCCCATAAAGTCCTAAACCTCACTAAATTTTCCAGACTGGCCTTGAACTCATGGTGATTATCTTACCTCTACCTCCCGAGTATTAGTGCTATAGGCAAGTGCCTCCTTATACCCAGACAACTAATGAATTTTTAACCTTAACTAACCTTCATTACCTGTAGTCAATTACTTTAGGTCTTTATTTAACTGCCTTATTATGTTTCTTAGGCAACACAACATGGTACTATAAATAGGCTTAGAAAGCAGATCTGGGTTTGAATTTGGTCCTACTGATTTGTTAGTTGTGGTCTCAAGCAAATTATTTAACCCTCTTCATGTTACTTTCCTCAAAAGTAAAAATGAAATAATATATACATTATATGTTTAATAAAATTTTATACAAAAACAATACATTCTATGAAAACTCGGGATTAATAAATGATAACTGTTAAGAAGCACTCAGATTCAGAAGATCACTGTACACCTTACTTCAATAAGACCAATCTTTCTTTAATCCCTAGTTGCTCAGATAACAGAGAAACAGTTTACATGCTACTATTATGCTACACATAAAAACACTGAAGGTCAAATGCTTGGCATACATACAGAAGCCATGTGGCTTAACCTAAAACACTGAGTATACCATTCCAAGGAAACAGGAAAGAGGGGAAAGGAAACTATGAATGAGTATGTGTCAATATAGAGGTATGTTGGTAACACACTTGAACTTCTGGAACAACTTTTTCAAAGAGATGGTATAAACATGAGTTAGCAAGGGAAATTGAAAAGAATCTATGTTAGCCAGCTTGTGTGTTTTATTGATTAAAGTTTTGAGCTACTGGGTGACATAAAGTACTCTATATCTCTAGGGTACACTTGACAACAGTGCCCTGGCCAGCATAATATGAAACAACCTTATTCTACTGAAACATCTATACTGGGGCCACCACTGGCCCCTACGTGGCTGTATCTAACAGCACATTTCTGTCTGAATTCATTTTGCTTTCCTGGAAATATTTGGTCCTGTTGGTCCTCATGGAAACTCACTTCAGTGATCAAGCCGTTTCTCATAATTTCCTGGTTGCTTCTTTTCTGTCAGATACAACTTTGTTCTCAGAAAATATTGGAGTTTCCCACAATGCTTTTGTTAGCCCCCTTCTCCTCTCATTTTACAAAATGTCCCAGAATACGAAGAATCACTATGTACTGCAACATCTAAATTTGTATCTATAGTCAGAACTCCTCCAGGGCACTCATTTTTAAATATATACATCCAGTTGTTTGCGGCTATTTCCTGATGACACTTCAAAATATTAAAATAGAAACTCTTACAACTATGGAAAAAAAGCCACAGCACTGCCTATTCATTCTTGGAGATATTTGAATGATTCAGCACAAACAAAAATGACCTCTACATTTTTATTTTTGAGATTATAATTAAATTGCTTTTCTCCCTTCCCTTTCCTCTCTCTCAACCTTCTCATATATTCCTCCCTGATCTTCATTCAATTCATATTTTTTCATGAAATATATATATATATATGTATATATATACATATATGTGTATATATATATATATATATATATATATATATATATATATATGTATATCCTAAATATAAGCTTTTGGGTCCATAGAATGTTATTTGTGTGTAAGTTTTCAAGGCTTGTTGTTTGTCACTGGACAACCTATTGATGTCCCCCCCCCGGGAGAGCTGCCTCTCCTGCTTCCAGCTTTGGTCAGTTGCCTGTAGATCTTTGTGTAGGGTTGAGACCTCACAGGCTTTTCCCCATTTCCTCATTTTGACATGGTCTTTGTTGTCATCCTTGTTCAGCGTTTTTAGACAGCCACATTAATGAGACTTTTATGGGTATAGCTTCTGTTGTTAGTAGACACACAATCTCTCAGAAAAGTCCCTGACCCTTCGACTCTTAGAATCTTTCTTCTCTCTCTGCCTCAATGCTCCCTGGGCGTTGGGTGTAGGAGTTTTAAAGCTGTATCCACTGGGATTGGACTCCACAATTCTGTGTTTTGATTAGTTTGGCTTCTGTAGTGTCTCAATCTCTTATAAAGAGAAGTCTCCTTAATCAAGGGTGAAGCCTACACTAATCTGTGGGTATAAGAACAAATGGTTATAGATTGATTTTAGAGATTGTGATGGTTTTCTAAATTGGTGGGTGTAGATTCTCCTCCAAAAACCATGATTTCACTCCCCCTGAGCAGTTAGGTTTCTACAACAAGGCATGGCGTTTCTCTTGTTAAGCAGTAATTTTTGGTTTTTATTTTTTTACATAAGTTAACTGTTTTATTTATTTACATCCCAAATGTTGCCCCATCCCTGTGCTGCTCATAGAGTTCTTTCCTTACCCCTTCCCCTTTGCCTCTGAGAGGGTGCCCCCATGGCATCCACCATCCCTGGGGCACCAAGTTGCTACAGAATTAGGTGCATCCTCTCCCACAGAGGCCAGACAAGGCAGTTCTCTGCTACACATATGTTGGAGGCCTTGGACCAGCCCATGTAGGCTCTTTGGTTGGTGGCTTAGTCTTTGAGAACTCCCAGCGGTCGAGGTTATTTGACCCTGTTGTTCTTCCTATGAGGTTGCCATCTTCTTCAGTTCCTTCCATCGTTCCCCTGACTTTTTCTTCCATAGAGGTCCCAACCTCAATCCAATGGTTGGCTGTGAGTATAGGCATCTGTCTCAGGCAGGTTCTAATAAAGCCTCCCAGAGAACAGCCATGCTAGGCTTCTGTCTGCAAGCACAACATAGAATTAATAATAGTGTTAGGGTTAGTTGTCCTCCCATGGGATGGAGCCCAAGTTGGGCCAGTCATAAGTCAGCCATTTCTTCTGTCTCTATTCCATTTATGCTCCTGCATTTCTTTTAGACAGGAACAATTTGGGGTTGAAAATTTTGAAGGCCAGTTTTTCTCCTTATCACTCCAATGTGGGCCCAGTCTATCTACTAGAGGTAGCCTCTTCAGGTTCCATCTCCCCACTGTTAGGCATTTCTGCTATGTTCATCTCCACTGAATCCTGGAAGCCTCTCACATCCCAGATCTCTGGGACTTTCTAGAGGTTTCCCTATCCTCCAGCCTACTTCCCCCAGCAGCTGCATATTTGCATTCATTCTCCTGACCCTCTGGGCTTCTCTCCTATCTCCCCATCATACCTGACCCAACACCCTTTTCTCCTTTTTCTGTGCTCTCCCATCCAGGTCCCTTCCTTGCTCTGTCTCCCATGATTAATTTGTTCCACCCTTGCATGGGGGATTAAAGCATCCTCACTTGGGCCTTCCTTCCTGTTTTAAGTTCTTAGGGTCTGTGGGTTGTATCATGGGTATTCTGTACTTTCTGGCTAATATCCACTTACCAGTGAGTACATACCACACATGTCCTTTTGGGTCTGGGTTACCTCAGGATGATATTTTCTAGTTTCATCCATTTACCTGAAAAAATAATTAATTAATGATGCTCTTGTTTTAAATAGCTGAATAATATTCTATTGTGTAAATCAGCCACATTTTTCTGTATCCATTAAATCCAATTCTAGAGCTGTTGGTCACTGCCAAGGTATGTATGCCACTATTCTACCCTTAGGGTTATCATACAGTGCTGGTCATTGATATGATTCATAGGTGTCATACCCAGGTAGAACTGTTGGGTGCCTTCCTCCTTTGTCCTTGCATGGTACCTTCTAGTACTGTGAAAGCTAGTTCTCAGTGGAGGAACATATATGACTTGAAATTTATGTTTAGACAACTCTTCCAATATATCTTCAGCTGACATAATACTGTAATGGTAGCCCTTCTCCAAAGTAGGGATAAAATTTTCTAATTTCAGTTCAGATATTATAAATTTACTTCATTTTGGGAATTAGCCTATAAATTCCAGGTATATTTAAAACACAATTTTTGCTTCATATTTAAAGCTATTTTATTAGTAAATGATCTATGTTCAGCATCATTTGATCCATTTGCTATTGTTGCTGTATAAACATTTACCTATATGTGAGACAATGTTGCAAGATATCTCCTATCCATTCATATCGAGGCAGTGAGAGGCCAGTGATTGGAGGGGAGAGAGGAGGAGGAGCTAAGGAGGGAGGGAGGCTGGGTAGACCACATGAGAGGGGAGAGAGGGAGACATGGATATCCAGATGGCTTCAGACATACTTCTGGTGCTTTGGAGAGGTTAGAAAATGGGGATAAGACCTTTATAATTGTAAACTGACATTATGTAATTGGGAGTTTTATACACATATATTTGGTTAACTATTTAAGAGTCATGCTTTACCAGGTATTTGCATGTAGGACAGAAGTGCGGATTTCCTGCCATTTACAGAGTCTATGGCAGAGGAAACACAGCTGGAATGCTGTGAGAACTAGCTGAAAGAGATTGGCACAGCAGCGACAGTGAGAGTCATCCAGAGTGAGACCCACTGGGACATGGTGCAGAGGCCTGGCAGGGCAGTACCTTTTTATTAATAACCACTACAAAACAATCCTAGTAAAGTCTTGAAAGAAAATTGTACCCAAATTCAGTTTTCTCAATAGCTTCCACTCCACTCCCCATAAAACTTGTTTAATGCAGATTTTGTCAGTCATCATGATACTTTACATCAGTGATTTTCAACCCATGAGTCAAAACCCCTTTGGGGATTGAAGGACACTTTCATAAGGTCACATACCAGGCATCCTGCATGCCAGATATTTTTACAATAATTCACAATAGTCACAAAATTACAGTTATGAAGTAACAACAAAAACAATTTTGTGGTTGGGGGTCAGCACAACACAATGACCTGTATAAAAGGACTGCACCATTAGGAAGGTTGAGAACCACTGACTTATATTCTACTCTATAATTAACAGTTAAGTAACTGTTCTATAGAATAGAGTGCTCTAGATGTTCGCTTTTGTGTGTATCTCTCAACATTACTGATTTGATGTTTGCCTTTTATTCCTTCCTCTTTGGCTACTCTTTTAACACCCTGCCAGGGGAAGATATGGGTTCTGATTTATACAATAATCTTGGACTCTCCTCAACACCATGAAGATTCACTAGTATCTAGAACAGAATAGGGATATGTACAGAGGAACATACCTACCTCCCAACTTCTCAACACACAGCAGGGTAATGTGTAGTGGAGAAAGAGACAATGATGATAATGAGTAGTGACCTGTCTGTTATAGCTCATTTAACAAGCTGTCTTAGTATTATATTGCTCTAAAGTGACACCATGACAGAGGCAACTCTTATAAAAGAAAGCATTTAACTGGGGCCTTGCATACAGTTTCAGAGGTTCGTCCATTACCATCATGGTGCATAATAAGATGGCAGGAAGTGCCATAGTGCTGGAAAAGTAGCCTAGAGCTACATATTGATATATAGTCAGAGAGAGAGAGAGAGAGAGAGAGAGAGAGAGAGAGAGAGAGAGAGCAAAAGAGATACAGATACAGACAGACAGAGACAGAGACACAGACACAGACACAGATGCAGACACAGACACAGACACAGACACAGACATTAGGCCTGGCATGTGTCCAGTGACACACTTCCTCCAAAGAGTCCATCTAATGTTTCTCAAATAGTGCCACTCCCTGGTGACTAAGCATTCAAATATATGAGCCTATGGTGGCCATATTATTCAACAACCACACAAGCTATATATGTTTCTACCATTAGATATTAGGTATTATGTAAAAAGCAGAGTCAATAAAGCCTAGCATATATAGCACAAAGACTAAGTCCTAAACTTCTTCACCCAACATACACCATCAACTTCATTCTGCCTTTCTTATATCTTCCACGCGTAAACTAGTCTTTCACCACATCATTTCCTGAAACTAAATAACTGAATACAGTTAGTTAAATCTCAGGTCATGGTTTGGATTTTTTTCTCCTTAAAACTCTGATTCTAATCCTATCCATAATAAGACCTAGTTTCCCTTGCACTTTAGTTATTGACTCATAAAGCAAAGGGAAAAAAATCATTGGTTAGGCAAAATTCTGAAAGGCCTTGAATATCATATTCAGAAACATAGATTAAAATGTAAAGGAAGTCTGTGACATATCTAAACAGGAAAGCAAGAAAATGGGAGCACAAGCTATGTTTCAGAGTTTGGTGTAGCAGTATAGTAGTTGCCATAAAGATTGACTATGAAGGAATATTGGAGGCAAGTTCCTATTTCAGGATCCCAGAAGTGAAGCAATCATCCCAGTGCAATCAAACACACCTGCCTCATCTCTTCAAGCTTAATCCCTTATCAAATAGACCAGAGAGTCTAAATGTGGAAAGCATTCAGCAACAGAGGACAGATGGCCATATTTGAAACAAATTCAGAATATCACACTGACCAGTAAGTGAAATTGATATAGCTGTGGATCACTCTTTGGGTAGCTTGAATTTTGAAAGTGCCATCATGTGCCACTTCAACACAAACCTCTCAAGTGTCTCCTTTGCTTAAGCACGAAAATAGGGGGCTACTTAGGAAAGCACTACCAATAATAGAGGATGACATCTCCTAAACTCTATGCCTTTCTTTACAAATTGCCTACCACTAGGTTCTCATTTTATAATTTTATTATAGATGTTTGAAAAGCTCTACTACAGTATACTATAATTCACATGGAATTCTTATGTGCAGCCCTCAAGTGTGTCATTAATTAAGTATATCTCTAGATCTAAAAAAATGAAAAAATATCAAATATAAAAATGTTCAAAATGATTTCTAGCCAATCAACTCCAGCTTTTTCCACTCACATAAAGAATTACTTTTATTTACTTGTCCTTTTGTATAACTGATCTCACTTGAATCCTATTTCAGGGAATGATCTATGCCTACTATAATCAACATGTAAAATGTAGGGGTAGGAAAGAAGTGATACATAATCTCATAGCTAAAGGTTATATGCTTTTAGATTAATAGTATATAGGAAATTGATTGGCTAAATTAACAATAGTAAACAATAATTATTGTTCAGAAAAGAAGTATCCCTAAAGTAACCTAGAACTAATAAGCAATTGTAAAGAAGTTGCAGGATACATGACCAATTTAAAAAAAATCAATCACTTCCTTATATACTAGCAATTAGCAAATGGAATTTAAATTTTAAAGTCCAGTAGAGACAAAGAGAACAATACAGAGAATCAACAAAACCAAAAGCTGGTTCTTTGAGAGAATCAATAAGATAGATAATCTCATCTCCAAACTAACTAAAAGGCCCAGAAACAGTATCCAAAATAACAAAATCAGAACTAAAGAAGAAGACATAACAACAGAAATGGAGGAATTCAAAATATCATCAGATCCTACTACAAAAGCCTATACACAACACAACTGGAAACTCTACATGAAATGGATGGTTTTCAGGACAGATAAAACAATGTGCAAGCTAGAACAATAAGACAACAAAAAGAGATCAAGGGGATACAAGTTGGCAAAGAAGAAATAAAGGTATCACTATTTCCAGATGACATAGTATACATAAACCACCCCAAAAATTCTACCAGAGAACTTCTCCAGCCAATAAATAACTTCAGCAAAGTGTCTGGATATAAAATTAACTCAGGCTCTCTGCCCTTCCCTGTTCCAGACACAGATGAATCTTCTTGTGCAGTGCCAGCCTTGTCCTGTAGACAAAATGGTGAAGGTTGGTGTGAACAGATTTGGCAGTATTTAGCTCCTGGTTACTAGGGCAGCATTCTGCTTTGCATCTGACAAAGTGGAGATTTGTGCCATCAACGACCTCTTCATTGACCTCAACTACATGGTCTACATGTTACAGTATGACTCCACCCATGGCAAATTCAACTACACAGTCAAAGCTGAGAATGGGAAGCTTGTCATCAATGGGAAGCCCATCACAATCTTCCTGGAGAGAGATCCCACTAACATCAAATGGGATGTTGCCGGTGCTGAGTATGTTGTGGAATATTCTGGCATCTTCCCCACCATGGAGAAGGCTGGGACCCACTTGAAGGGTGGGGCCAAAAGGGTCATCATCTCTGCCCCTTCTGCTGATGCCCCGATGTTTGTGATGGGTGTGAACCACAAGAAATATGACAAGTCACTCATGATTGTCAGCAATTCATCCTATACCACCAACTGCTTAGCTACCCTGGTCAAGGTCATCCATGACAACTTTGGCATCATGAAAGGGCTCATAACCACCATCCATGCCATCACTGCCAGTCAGAAGACTGTGGATGGACCCTCTGGGAAATTGTAGTGTGATGGCTATGAAGCTGCCCAGGAGACCATCTCTGCATCCATTGGTGCTGCCAAAGCTGTGGGCAAGGTCATCCCAGAGCTGAACAGGAAGCTCACTGGCATAGACTTTGGTGTTCCTACCCCTAAGGTATCCATTGTAGATCTGACACCTGGTAAAACCTCTCAAGTATGATGACATCAAGAAAGTGGTGAAGCGGGCATCCGAGGCCCCTTCTAAAGGGCATCCTGGGCTACACTGAGGACCAGGTTGTCTCCTGTGATTTCAATAGCAACTCCTACTCTTCCACCTTTGATGTTGGGGCTGGCATTGCTCTCAATGGCAATTTTGTAAAGCTCATTTCCTGATATGACAATGAATATGACTACAACAACAGGGTCGTGGACCTCATGGCCTACATGGCCTCCAAGGAGTAAGAAGCCCTGGACCACCCACCCCAGCAAGAGAGCCAGAGAGAGGCTCTCAGTTGCTGAGGAGTCCCTGTCCCAACTCAGCCCCCAACACTGAACATCTCCCTCCAAATTTCCATCACAGACCTTCATAATAACAGGAGGGGCCTAGGGAACCCTCTCTACTCTCTTGAATACCATCAATAAAGTTTGCTGCACCCAAAAATAAAATAAAATAAATCAGTAGCCTTCCTTTATACAAATGATAAACAGGCTGAGAAAGAAATTAGGGAAACAACTCCCGTTAAAATAGCCACAAATAATATAAAATATCTTGGTGTAACTCTAACCAAACAAGTGAAAGACCTATATAACAATAACTTCTAGTCTCTAAAGAAATAAATCAAAGAAGATCTCAGAAAATGGAGAGACCTCCCATGCTCATGGATTGGAAGAATTAATATAGTAAAAATGGCCATCCCACCAAAGGCAATCTACAAATTCAATGCAATCCCCATCAAAATTCCAACATAATTCACCAAAGACACAGAAAGAGCAATTCTTAAATTCATCTAGAAAAGAAAAAACCCAGAATAGTGAAAACAATTCTTAACAATAAAGGAATGCCTGGTGGAATCACCATCCCTGGCCTGAAGCTCTACTACAAAGCAATAGTGATTAAAACTGCATGGTATTGGTACAGAGACAGACATGTTGAACAATGGAAGATAATTAAAGACCTATAAATAAAACCACACACTCATGGACACTTGATCTTTGACAAATAAAAACACCAAAAAATATGATGAAAAAAAGAGAGCTTCTTCAATAAATGGTGCTGGTCTAACTGGCTTTCTGTATGTAGAAAAAATGAAAATAGACCCATATTTGTTACCTTGCACAAAGCTTAAGTCCAAGCGGATCAAACATAAAACCAGATACACTCAATCTAATAAAAGAGAAAGTGGGAAAGAGCCTTGAACTCATTGGTACAGTGCAAAATTTCCTAAACAGAACTCTAATGGCTCATGCTCTAAGATCAAGAATTGATAAATGGGACCTCATGAAACTGGAAAGCTTCTGTAAGGAAAAGGACATATTCAATAAGACAAATTGACAACCTACAGATTGGGAAAAAACTTCACTAACCCCACATCTGCTAGAGGGCTAATACCCAGAATATATAGAGAACACAAGAAGCTAACTGACAAAAAAAACCAAATGGCACAATCAAAAAAATGGGGTATAGAACTAAACAGAGAATCCACAGCAGAAGAATCTCAAATGGCTGAGAAACAGCTAAAGAAATGTTCAAAGTCCTTAGAGATCAGAGAAATGCAATTCTAAACAACCCTGAGATTCCACCTTACACCAATCAGAATGGCTAAGATCAAAACCTCAGGTGACAACACATGTTGGAGAGGATGTGGAGAAAGAAGAACACTCCTCCATTGCAGGTGGGATTGCAAACTGGTACAACCACTCTGGAAATCAATCTGCAGGTTCCTCAGAAATTGTGAATAGATCTACCTGAAGACCCAGCAATACCATTCTTTGGAATATACCCAAAAGATGCTCCACCATGTCATGGGGCATGTTTATAGCAGCCTTATTTGTGATAGCCAGAAGCTGGAAACAACCCAGATGTCCCATGGCAAAAGAATGGATGCAGAAAATGTGATTCATTTACACAGTGGAATACTACTCAGCTATTAAGAATAAGGGCATCCTCAGTTTGCAGGCAAATGCATTGAACTAGAAAATATCCTGAGTGAGGTATCTCAGACACAAAAGGACATGCAAGGTATGTACTCACTAATAAGTGGATACAGCCCCCCCCCAAAAAAAAAGAAAAGAAAGAAAAAGTATAAAATACCCATGATATACGAGTCCACAGAACTCAAAAAAATCAAAAGCTGAAGGGCCCAAGTGAGGAATCCACAGTCCCACTTGGGAGGGAGAAGAAAGCAATCCCAAGTGGGGGAAGAGGGAGGGACCTAGGAGGGAAAGTGGATGGGGGTGGGGGTGGGAGAAAGGAACCTGATCTGGTATTTGGTGAGGGAAAAGGACTGAATCCCTGAGGGCCAGAAGAAAAAAATGGAAACAGGCAACATTAGGAGGTAGGAGGTTGGGGGGACCCTCCAGAATGCACCAGAGATCTGGGAGGTGAGAGACTCTCAGAACTCAAAGGAAGGGACCTTAGATGAAATTCTTGACAGTAGAGAGAGGGAACTTACAGAGCCCACCTCAAGCAGAAAGACATGGAATCAAGTGAAGGAGGGGGTTGCCATCCTACAGTCAAAACTCTGACCCATAATTGTGCCTCTCTGAAAGAATTACAGTAATGGAAATGAAGAGGATCCTGAGGAAAAGAAGGTCCAGTGACAGGCCCAACGTGGGATCCAGCTCACGGGGAAGGTCCCAAGTCCTTACACTATTACTGAGGCTATAAAGTGCTCACAAAAGGACCTGGCATGACCACACTCCAGAAGACCCATAAAGCAGCTGAAAGAGTCAGACAGATACTCACACCCAACCAATAGACAAAAGCTCATGACCGCAGTGGTTGAATTAGGGAAAAGCTAGAAGAAGTTGAGGAGGAGGACGATGCCATAGGAAGACCAGCAGTCTCAATTAACCTGGACCCCTGAGATCTCTCAGGCACTGAGCCACCAACTAGGCAGCATGCACCAGCTGATAGGAGGCCCCCAACACATATACAGCAGAGGACTGCCATGTTTTGACTCAGTGAGAGAAAATGTACCTAACCCTCAAGAGACTTGAGGTCCCAGGGAGTTGTGAGGTCTGGTCAGTTGGGTGTTCTGGGGTTGGGACATCCTCATGGAGACAGGGATATGGGGAGGAGGCATGGGAAGTAGAACAGTTGGAGGGTGGATGTGGGAGGGATAAAATCTGGAGTGCAAATAAATAAATAAATGACAAAAAAGTGCCCAGTAGTATTTATGTAAGGCTTTGCAAACTGAAATACTTAGGTATAAATATAACAAAAATCACACAATATATTGAAACAGATTGAAGAAATTCAAGAAGCAAATAAATGGATACTCTATCTTCAGAGAAAGAGAAATTCAATATTATCAATATATCTCCACTTTCTAACTTCATCTATAGATTCAAAGCAATAGCAATCATAGCTTTAGTGAAGTGTTTCATAGATATTGATAACTGACTACAAAGTTTATATGGAAAGGCAAAAGATCCAAAGTAGACAACATAATATTAAATGAGAAAAACAAAACTAAACTGCTACTACCTGACTTTTGGCAATAACCTAAAACTGTGCTAATCAAGATTGTGTGGTATTGGCTGATGAATAGGAAACTACATCAACCAATCAGAATAGAGGGCCTGGGGATGTAGCTCCAGTGGTAGAGCACTTACCTAGCACGTGCGTATCCCTAGGTACAATCCCAAGGCCACTATAAAAAGAAAAGAATGGCAAAATCTAAATTCCAAAAACATCCTTGTATATAGAATCAGAAACATTCACATTTGAAGTCAAGTGCAAAATAATACGAGGTAGCCAGGCATGGTGGAAAAGGTAGGTAGAATTCTTTGAGTTCAAGGTTGCTTTAATCTACATAATGAATTTTAGGCCACTCAGGGCTACCTAATAAGACACTGCCTCAAAAATTATTGCTAAGTGAAAGAAATTCTTTTCACTTCCTTTTTAGTTTTTGTTATCAACCCTAGGACCTCATTATGCTGGACAATCCTTCTATCACTGATTTATATGCCCTAGTTGCAAGGCTAAAAAATTTAATATATGATGCTACAGCATTAAATGAATCTAAACATAGCCTACTTATTTCTCACAAAAAAATTAATTCAGGGAATACAAATTGGAAAGGAAGAAGTCAAAGTATCACTGTTATTGTATGATATGATCGTATACTTTAGCTATCTCCAAAATTCTACCAGAGAATTCCTATAGCTGATGAACAACTTCAGCAAAGTTGCTGGACATAAGATTAACTCAAAGAAATCAGTAGCCATCCTTTATACAAATGATAAATGGGCAGAGCAAGAAACTAGGTAAACAATACCATTCACAAAAGCCACAAATAATATAAAATATCTTGGTGTAACTCCAACCAAACAAGCAAAAGATCTGTATGATAAGAACTTTAAGTCTGTGAAGGAAGAAATTGAAGAAGACTATCATAAGATACAAAGATCTCCCATGTTCATGGGATGTAGCAGAGACTGAAGGAAAGGGAAACCAATAACCAGTCCAACTTGAAACTCATCTTGTGGGCCAGCATCAATTCTGGACATTATTAATGATCCTCTGCTGTGCTTGCAGACAAGACCCTATCATTATTGTCCTCTGAGAGGCTCTACTGAGCAACAGACTGAACCAGGTACAGATACCCACAGCCAAACATTAGAAAGAGCTTGGAGACAATAAAGGAAGAGTTGGGGGAAGGATTGAAGGCCTCTAAAGAGAAGGGAATCCCACAAGAAGACTAAAAGAGTCAACTAACCTGGACCCCTGGGAGCTTTAAGAGACTGAGCCACCAACCGAAGAACATACCCAGGCTGGAATGAAGTCCCTGGTATATTTGGAGCAGACATGCAGCTAAGTCTCCCTGACTGCCTTGTCTGGCCTTAGTGGGAAAGGATGTACCTAATCTGATAGAGACTTGATGTGCTAGGGTGAGGGTTACACAGGTGGGCCCACCCTCTCAGAGGAAAAGAGGAGGGGATGGTGGAAGGGACTCTGTGAGGAAGAGACTGAGAGATGGAGTAGTGTTTGGAAGATAGATAGATAGATAGATAGATAGATAGATAGATAGATAGATAGATGATAGATGGATGATAGATAGATAGATAGATGGATGATAGATAGATAGATAGATAGATAGATAGATAGATAGATAGATAGATGCATAATTGCATCTGAATATGGTGGTGCACAACTGTAATTGTAGTACTTGTCAGGTTGAGGTAGTAGGATCAAAAGTTTGAGATTAGTATGGATTATATAGGGAGATCCTGTGTCAAACACATAAAATGTATATACATGGAAGTTTTTGCACATAGAATTTTTATTTACAATCTCTAATGTTGGAAATAAATAAATAATATATCTTTGAATATCCCTCACAACGATCTAGCAAACATTTATCCACACCCTATCAAACACTAAAAGGCTTATCAAGCTATGATATGAAGAAACCATAAATGCATATGCCTACAGGAAAATACAATCTGAAAAGGCTATGTGCATATGGTAGTATTCTTACATTCAAGATAGTAAGCTCAAGTTCAGTAGTAAGAGTAGAGGGATGAATAAGCAATCATAGAGTATTTTGAGAACAGTGAAATTATATATGATACTATAATAGATTATGCATGCTGTAGTTTGAATAGGAATGGCCCACACTTACTCATGCATTTTAATTCTTGGTCGATAAGGAGTGGCACTATTAGGAGTTGTGGCCTTATTGGAGAAAGATTGTTACTATAGGGGTGGACTTTGAGGTTTCCTATGTTTAAGCTATGCCTGGTGTGACATGCAGTCTTCTGCTGCTGCCTGCAGATAAGGATGTAGAACTCTCAGCTCCTTCTCCAGTACCATATCTGACTGCATGTTGCCAGACTTGCTACCATGATGATAATGGACTGAACCACTGAAACTGTAAGCCAGCCCCAATTATATATTTTCCTCATAAGAGTTGCCTCAGTCATGAAGTCTCTTCACAGCAATAAAACCCTAACTAAGACCCACACCTTTTTATATTTGTCAGTAATCACAGAATGTACAATAGTGGGCATGTTCCCTTATTTAAACTATGGACTGAGTGATGATGATTTGTCAGTGGAGAATCACTAATTACAATAAATATACTACTCTGATAATGAGAGGAACTGGATGTATGTGGTAAATCTGATGAGTACAGCCCTTATGACAATAAGCAGAAGCATGGAACCATTAAACAACTTGTGGCCTTTACATGGAAAGGGTATTTTACCTATCCTAAAATGTTAATGGAAATCATAAAAAATATAATATGCATGTTCTAAACTAACAGGTAATATGAAGAAACTGCTGAAATCCATATCAATATACCACAGAGCTGGGAAGGCAGAAAAGCAGAGAAGATGAAAAACAAAGTAAGTGGTCAACAGAACAAAAACTGTAAAAAGACTCATGCTATAGAATTATATGTATGTAATGACACAATTTATATATGTATTTCAAGACCCAGGAGATATGTACATCCCACAATACCTTTTGTTGATAGATGCATGGATAATAAGCTCAAATCTGTGGTACTACTTATCTTGGGAAAGAAAACATTAAAGAATGCTATATGGGAATCTAAACCACATACCTTTTCATATCCATTTTAAAATGTTTCAAAAATATCTGATGTTAATATAATGTAAATATGAGCAATAGTTAGCCAAATATTTGTTATATTACTTTTTATTTTTTCTTTGTTAGAAATAATTCCTACTGTTAAAATTAGTTGAGAGCTGAAGAGATGGCTCAATGGTTAAGAATCAATGCTGCTCTTACAGTGGGCCTGAGTTTGGGTACCAGACGTTATGTTGGCTGGTTCAGAACTTCATGTTACTTCAGCTCCAAGGAAGTCTAAATAAAAGCCTGTGGCCTCTGAAGTCACCTGCACATATGACTATGTTGTGTCGTGAGTACATATCACTGTCTATATACATAAAATTAAAAGTAATAAAAATAAATCTTTTAAAAAGTGAGTCAGAAAAGAGGAGAGCAAACTAAAGAAATCTTGTATTTCAATACATTTCATATGAGTATTTAAAATAATACAAATTGGGAGCATGAAAAAATGGCTATAAAATACGTACTTTTAACATTTAAAATTTTTGTTTTATTTTATAGCTATACTTTAATTGCATGTGCACCATGAGGGTTCCTGGTGCCTGCAGAGCCCAGAAGATGGTGTTGGTCTTCTACAAGAAGATACTGTAACTAGGTAGAGTTACAGATGATTAGAACCACCCTGTCAATGCTAGCAATTGAACTTGCATTCTCTGGAAGAGCAGTCATGGTCCTTAACCACTGAGCAGTCTTTCCAGCCCATGATCTTAATTATCATTGGTAATTACCCCTGGAGCATACAATCATGACAAAATATATTGTTATTTATTTTGTTTTCCTTTATCAGGGCTATTAAATCCTGTACTAAGCAGCAAAAATTATAAAGTTTTGAAAGTGGAAGGAAAGACAATACAAGGAAATCTTTAGTTTTCATTAGAAAAATCAAAGTAGTCATGTTTAAAATAAAATAACATACTTAAAAATGACAGCTTAAGTAAGGTTTCTCTAAATATAGTGCCTTGCTCTGTTATGTCAAAATGCTCAAAATAGCTATTAATAATTCAATGCAAAGAGTAGATATGAATTTATTTTATTATATTCTTGCTAAGTTTTTGCAATATTGCAATGGGTAAAAAGGAAAGAATGAAATGCTATGGTATAATTTTGGTTAATGTGATGACAGCTGCTCTTGAACATTAGGTCATCTTATCCAGTAATTAGATAATACTGGCTTTGTTGATTTGAAGTAGAAGGCTCATCCATGGACTTTACAGTGACAACAAAACTGTTGCGTTGTTGTCATGGTAACAGGAAAAGAAGCAGAATGAAACAATAGCCCAGAATAGTCTTCTTGCCAATGTCCGATTCCTGCTTCATTTATTGTACTGAACTACAAATGTATTTACAACTTAATAGGATTATTGTATACTCACAAATATAAATACTATAACATGTCTCATGAATGAATATAAGGTAGCATACTTGTTACATGTAAAGGACTAATTTGAAAACATAAATCACAGTCTTAAGATAAAATCTTTGTGTTAAGTGAACTTATTTTGAAATAAATCAATTGTATATAACAGATATAGGATAACTATATTATCGCAATATTTCATGGCAATATCATTGTAGAGAAGCTTTATAAAATACATTCATGGGTGGGCTCACTATTTTTAATATGAAAAAGAAATACCATAATAATAATTAATGATCCTGTTACAGTGACAGAAATTAATCATATGCTAGCCATTACTAGAGACAACCAAAATAGGGGAGTAGAATATTTGCATCTAGTTTTACAAACAAGCATTTTGACAGGCTTAGGTCACACTGATCAGACATATATGCTTAAACAGACAGAGCTAAACAGATTTTATATTTTTTCCTTTGAAATTATGTTGTACACTGAATTACAACACCACAAATTCCTATGTTGAAGTCCTTACCCTTATTACTGGGTAATGACTTCATGGTAATCTGGTGCCAGTAATAGAGGTCCTTACCTACTTTAACTATCACTCCTACAAATAGGGGAAGAGATTAGGACAGAAATTCACAGAGAGAGGAACAATCAAGTGAGTACACAGCAAGAAGACAGCACATCTAGTAGGCAAAAAAAAAAGAGGCTTCAGAAAAGTTGAACTTGCTGACACCTTTACTTAGACTTCTAGCTCAAAATTAAATTGTGAGAAACTAAATTCATGCGGCTTATATTTAACCTCTCATTATATCAATCCTAGCAATGTAATACAGGTGGTAATTTGATAAGAGGTGTTGTGAAAAACCACTAGAAATATAAACTTTTAAAATTGCCTTTTAAAGCGATGCTGCTCCAGTCTGGGTGAGCTCATATGTACCTTGCTTAGTTGATTTACAGGGCATTCATTGTTCTCCTGGTGGCCTCCATCCCCTCTGGCTCTTACATTCGTCTTGCCTCCTCTTCTGTGGGATTCCCTGAGCACTTAGAAGAAGGATTTGATGCAGACATTGAGTTTATTATTATTTTCTATATTCTCTGTTTACAGTTCAAATGCTTTCCCCTTTCCCAGTCTTCCCCTCACCATATGTCCCATAAGTCCTCTTCCCTCTGCCCAATCCCCAATCACCGCCCCCCCATTTCTTTGTTCTGGTGCTCCCCTACCATACTGGATCAAGTCTTTTCAGGACCAGGGCCCTCTCCTTCCTTCTTCTTGGGAATCATATGATTTGCTAATTGTGATTTGCATATTTGTGGCTTCTGAGCTAATTAATATCCACTTATCAGTGATTGCATTTCATGTGTATTCTTTTGTGATTAGGTTAGCTCACTTAGGATGATATTTTCCAGTTCCAACCATTTGCCTACAAATTTCATGAATTCATTGTTTTTAATTGCTGAGTAGTATTCCATTGTATAAATATACCACATTTTCTGTATTCATTCCTCCATTGAGGGACATCTGGGTTCTTTCCAGTTTCTGGCTATTAGAAATAAGGCTGCTATGAACATAGTGGAACATGTGACTTTGTTGCATGCAGGGGAACCCTCTGGGTATATGCCCAAGAGTGGTATGACAAGGTCCTCTGGAAGTGTCATGCCCAATTTTCTGAGGAACTGCCAGACAGATTTCCAGAGCAGTTGTAGCATCTTGCAATCCCACCAGCAGTGGAGGAGTGTTCCTTTTTCTCCACATCCTCACCAACACCTGCTGTCTCTTGAGTTTTTAATCTTAGCCATTCTGACTGGTGTAAGGTGGAATCTCAGTGTTGTTTTGATTTGCATTTCCACGATGACCAAGGATGTTGAACATTACTTTAGGTGCTTCAGAGCCATTTGAGTTTCCTCAGTTGAGAATTCCCTATTTAGCTCTGTACCCCATTTTTAATAGGGTTATTTTACTCTCTGGAGTCTAACTTCCTGAGTTCTTTGTATACATTGGATATGATCCCTCTATTGGATATATGATTGGTAAAGATCTTTTCCCAATTTGTTGGTTGCTGTTTTGTCCTATTGACCATGTCCTTTGCCTTACAGAAACTTTGCAGATTTATGAGGTCCCATTTGTCGATTCTTGTTCTTAAAGCATAAGCCATTGGTGTTCTATTCAGTAACTTTTACCCAGTGCTCTGTCCATTGATGAGAATGGGGCATTGAAGTCACCCACAATTGTGTGAGTTGCAATGTGTGCTTTGAGCTTTAGTAAAGTTTCTTTTATGAACGTGGGCGGCCTTGCAGTTTGGAGCATAGATGTTCAGAATTGTTAGTTCTTCTTGTTAGATTTTCCCTTTGATGAATAAGAAGTGTCCTTCCATGTCTTTTTGATGACTTTTGGTTGAAAGTCTTTTATTAGATATTAGATTGGCTACTCCAGCTTGTTTCCTGGGGCTATTTGCTTGGAAAACTGTTTTCCAGCCTTTTACTCTGAGGTAATATTTGTCTTTGACACTGAGATTCATTTCCTGTATGCAGCAAAATGTTTGGTCCTGTTTACCTGTTCAGTCTATCAGTCTATGTCTTTTTATTGGGTGATGTTAAGATATATTAAGGAATAGTGATTGTTGCTTCCTGCTATTTTTGATGTAATTTTTATGTTTCTGTGGTTATTTTCTTTTGGGTTTGTTGAAAGAAGATTAATTTCTTGCTTTTTCTAGTGTGGTTTCCTTCCATTTGTTGGTGTTTTCCATTCATTATCCTTTGAAGGGCTGGATTTGTGGAAATATACTGTGTAAATTTGTTTTTGTCATGGAATACCTTGGTTTCTCCATCTATGGTAATTGAGAGTTTTGCTGGGTATAGTAGCCTGGGCTGGCATTTGTGTTCTCTTAGGTTCTGTATGACATCTGCCCAAGCTTTTCTGACTTTCATAATCTCTGGTGAGAAGTCCCGTGTAATTCTGATAGGTCTACCTTTATATGTTACTTGACCTTTTCCCCTTACTGCTTTTAATATTCTTTCTTTCTTTAGTGCATTTGGTGTCTTAATTATTATGTGATGGGAGGAATTTCTTTTCTGGTCAAATCTATTTGGCATTCTGTAGGCTTCTTGTATGTTCATGGGCATCTCTTTCTTTAGGTTAGGGAAGTTTTCTTCTATAATTTTGTTAAAGATATTTACTGACCCTTTAAGTTGGAAATCCTCACTCTCTTCTATACCTATAATTCTTAGGCTTGGGCTTCTCATTGTGTCCTGGGTTTCCTGGATGTTTTGGGTTACAAGCTTTCTGCATTTTGCATTTTCTTTGACTGTTGACTCAATGGTTTCTATGGTATCTTTAGCACCTGATATTCTTTCTTTTATCTCTTCTATTCCATTGTTGATGCTTGCATCTATAACTCCTTATTTTTTCCAATGTTTTCTATTTCCAGAGTTGTTTCCCTTTGTTGATTTCTTTATTATTTCTACTTCAATTTTTAGATCTTTGATGGTTTTGTTCAGTTCCTTCATTTGTGTTTTCCAGTAATTCTTTAAGGGTTTTTTGTGTTTCCCCTTTAAGTGCTTCTACGTTTTGACCCATGTTCTCCTGTATTTCTTTATGTGAGTTATTTATGCCCTTCTTGAGGTCCTCTATCAGCATCATAAGATGAGATTTTGAATGTACCTCTTGCTTTAAAGGTGTATTGGGGTATCTGGGACTTGCTGTAGTGAGAAAACTGGGTTCTGATGTTGCCAAGTAAACTTGGTTTCTGTTGGTAGGGTTCTTGTGCTTGCCTTTTGCCATCTGGCTATCTCTGGTGTTAGTTAGTCTTGCTGTCTCTGTCTGGAGCTTGTCCCTCCTGTGGGCCCTTAAGCCTGTGTCTGTACTCATGGGAGACTAAATCTTATGGCAGGGTCTGTGCACAGAAAGCTGTGGCTCCCTGGTGCACGTGGCAACTGAAAGGCTCTTGTCCCCCCTGCTCTACTGATCTCTACTGCCCTGTGCTCTCCTAGTTGTTTCCCTCCAGAGAGATATTGGAGAGGAAGTGGAGATCTTACCTCCATGCTCAGAAGTGAAAGCACTGCTGGGAGATCACTCTCTCCTGGCTGGCTGGGCACAGAAGGCTGTGGAGCCTCCTGGCTCCCTGGTGCAAATGGTGGCCAAAAGTGTCCCAGCTGCTCCACTGATAGTATGTCCTGTGTTCTCCTAGCTGTTCCCCTCCAGAGAGAAGGTGGAGATCTCACCTCCATGCTCAGAAGTGAAAGTGCTACTGGGAGATCACTCTCTCATGGCGGGTTGAGCACAGAAAGCTGTGGAGACAGGCGGCCTGGCTCCCTGGTGTAAATGGCGACTGGAAGGCCTATAGATTTGTTTAAATTGCTTATCTGAGTTTGATTTAACTTTGTTAAGTGCTGGATATAAAGAGAATTATCTACTTCTGTTATTTTTTCTGACTTGATAGAGTATAGATTTTTAAAGTATATCCTTAAAATTCTCTGTATTTCCTCAGTGTGTTGTTATACCCACCCCCTTTTAAATTTTATTAATCTGAGTACTTCTGTCTGGCTTTAAGTTAATACATGTGTTTGATAATCTTATTGATTTTCTCTATGAACCAACTCTTTGTTTCACTAATTCTTTGAATGGCTTCTTATTGCTGTTTGTTTCTATTTTATTGATCACTGATCACAAAACCAAGTTTGATTATTTCTTCCTGTCTTCTCAGTTTGGGTGTGATGTCTGTTTTTTTAATCAAGAGCTTTTCAGTGTTATGTCAAGTTCATAGTATGAGATCCTCCTTTTATTAAACATAGGTACTTGCCTTCATCATATCACATAAGTCTCAGTGTTTTGATCATTTCTTTTCAATTCTTGAAAGACTTTCATTTCTCTCTTACTTTCTGTCTTGACCCATTTTTTTCATTTACTACTGAGTTGTTCAGTTTCTATGAGTTTGTAAGCTTTCTATTGTTTCTGCTGTTGTTAATAGCCAGTTGTAATCTGTGGTGGTCAGATAGGATGTAAGGCATTATTTCCTTTTTTGTGTATCTGTTGAGACTTGTTTTGTGTGCAAATTTGTGGTTAATTATTGGGAAAAGGCCCATGATGTGCCGAGAAGAAGGTATATTATTTTATGTCTACGTGAAATCTTCTATAACTATCTTTTTGGTCTATTTGGACTATCCATCAGTCAACTCTAGCATTTCTCTGTTTAGTTGTGTGAATGACCTGTGTTGTGTTTCATACAAAGATAAGGAGAGGCCAGAGATATGTTTGGTGGAGGCATGGTATGGTATAGTGGAAGGGAATGCCTCTATGGGCCTATGCTGAAGCATCTCTAACCCCTGAGGGACCAGCCACAGGTATAGTATAGAATAGAATTCATTCAAGGCATGGGGAGGGGACTTGAGAGTGCAGTAGAGACAGAAAAAGGGAGGGAGGGGGAGAGAGAGAGAGAGAGAGAGAGAGAGAGAGAGAGAGAGAGAGAGAGAAGAGGAGAGGAGGGGAGAGGAGAGGGGAATGGGGAGAGAGGTGGTAAGGAGCAGAAGCAAGAGCAAGAGAGCAAGAGGGAGAGAGGAGGGGAGCAAGCATCTCCTTTGATAGTGAGTCGGGCACACCTGACTGTTGCCTGGTAACTGTGGGGCATAACCTAGACCAACAACCTGTCTATTGAAGAAAGTAAGGTATTGAAGTCTCCCATTATAAGTGTGTGAGGACTAGTATGTAATTTAAGCCATGGTAGTGTTTCTTTTATAAGCTTAGGTGCTCAATTTGGATTTTCTTTATTGATTCAATTTTCACTTTCAGGTCTTGTCTGGTTTATTAATTTCCTTCACTGTGTTTTCATAGATTTATTTAAGGGATTCATTCATTTCCTCTTTAAGAACCTCTTCCATATTAATAAAGGCTGTTTTAAGGTCGTGTGTGTGTGTGTGTGTGTGTGTGTGTGTGTGTGTGAGCTATGTTAGAATATCCAGGTCCTCTTGTGGTAGGGTTAATGGTCACTTATGAAGCCATATTGATTGTTATTGATTGTGTTATTGATTGTGTTTTTATACTGGTATCTAGGAATCTGGGTTTGGGAAGATTATAATTCTATGTGCTGGTATCTATTCATGTCTTTATTGAGTGGGTGTTTTATTCTTTGGTTTCTGTTATCCCCTCTAGTTCTTAGGATAATATGGTGGTTGTGTGTTGCCTGGTAGAAACTTTTTCTGAGATCATGATAGGTGTGGATGTAGGGGATTCCAGGTAAAATGTGTTTCTTGGTACTGGACACTGATGGATAGGTATGGGGATGGGCTGGGGAGGTGCTTATGGGTCCACAAGAGGGAGAAAATCAGGGGCTTTCACTGAGCACTTCCTAGTCCCCTGGGAATGGGGTCAGAGAATGAGGCAAGGCCACAGCAGAACATGTGCTACAATGCTGAAAATGAGACTGGGGAATTGGATTTGGAGCAATGGAGGAAGAGGTGAAGATCTGCAGTTAGCCTATCTGCTTCCCTGGCTAGAGTAGCCTGAGGGTTCCCAGGGAATGCCTTCTGAGGTTGGGGGCTGGGATAAAGCAATGAGTGGGGCTAGGGTTGCTGGGAAAGATCTATACAATATGGTAGAGAAACTGTCAGATGAGAAGGGAGGCCATAACAGATGATCTGTTGCAGAGCTGGGGATGAGACCTGGGCATTGATTTGGGAGGAAGGAAAGAGAGGTGAAAGTCTCAAGTTAGTTTACCAGTTTCCCTAGGTGGATTGCCCTGGATGTTCTCAGTGTGTGCCTTCTGGGGTTGGAGACTGTGATTAAGCAATGAGTCGGGTAAAGGGAGTTTGGAGATGGAATCTTGTGTGGTTCACCTGAAAAGGGGGAAGTGGGAGAAAGGAGGTCACAGAAGGTGGTCTGCTACAGAGCTAGGAATAAGACTGTGTGTTGGATATTTGAATCTAATACACAGAAGGGGCTGCAGTCAGTGATGTTATAATGAATGTTATGTTTGTCTCTAGAATGAAATATGTAGATGAATCTGTAAAAGATTTTAGTACATTTAATGTGTTTGTGTGTGTGTGTGTGTGTGTGTGTGTGCACGTGCATGCGCATGTGTATACAAGCACAAAGCTTAAATGAGGGTCAGAAGAAAACTTTTGGGAATTGGATCTTTTTCTATTCAGCGGTTCTAAGCACTGAATTAGTGATTGAATTTAGATAGTCAGGCTTGGCATCAAATTTCTTTACCCTCTAACCTATTCTTTGGCCAAATTGCACATTTTAAATGGTACATATTAATAGTGTGATATCTGAAGTATATCTCAATATAGCTGCTTTTAAAATTCAATTCCTGGGCTAGAGATAGCTCAGGGATACTGTTCTTGCAGAAGACTAAAGATAATCCAAAGAAGAATGAAAAATAAAAGAACAATCACTATCACTTAGAAATCTGAGAATTACAAGTTCAAGGCTGGAGAGATGGCTTAGCAGTTAAAAGCATCTGGCTACTCTTTCAGAGGCCCTGAAGAGTTCAATTCCCAACAACCGCATTGTCATTCACAATCTTCTGTAATGGAATCTGATGCTCTCTTCTGGCACATAGGTGTACATGGTGATAAAATGAGACTTGAGTAAATTAAATAATGAATAAACTCAACCATTTCTTCATCTATACCATAATACAGAGAAAAAATCCAAGATATTATATTCAGTTATATATTCATATTCATTTATATCAATGCAAAACTTCTAAACAAACTATCAACAAATAGAATTTTAAAGGCCATATAGAAAACATAGCACTAAACTAGCAGTGTTAGGAAATTCACCATAATCTACTATATTAAAAAATCAAGGTAGAAAAAATATACTGCCATTTTCACAGATGCTAAGAAAGTAACTGAAAAATTTTTAACAGCTAAACCAGGCACATTGGCCAATTAACACCAATAATAGCAGCAGTCAGGAGGCACAGGAAAGAAATTCAAGCCCATTCTGGGATACATAATGAGTTCAGGGCCAGACTGAGCTACATTACAAAATCCTGTCTCAAAAAGCCAAGGTTTGTTGGCTGTGGTGACTGAGGTATGCCCAGGATCTCAGGATTTGGGAGGCAGAGACAGTGGATCTCAGTGACTTCAGTGCCAGCCAGATCTACAAAGTGAGTTTCAGGCTAGCCATGTCTACATAATGCAGAGGATTTGCCTGGCAAGTGCAAGATCCTGGGTCCAAGCCTTAGCATCAAAAAAAAGGTAAAGAAAAGAAGAGAAGAGAAGAGAAAAGGAAAGGAAAGGAAAGGAAAGGAAAGGAAAGGAAAGGAAAGGAAAGGAAAGGAAAGGAAAGGAAAGGAAAGGAAAGGAAAATTTGAACAATAGTTTCTGATTCCTGGCTTAAATAGTAAGCCAAAAGAGATATTTCATATTTCCTATGAGTATGATATTTAAGAGTTTGACATTGGTATACAATGGACAGAGAGATATATCATAGAGATAAACTACAGATCAGAAACACAGGCAAATATTTTAAAGACTTCATCATTGGAATAACAACCATATTTCACATCAGTAAGAGGAGATGCTGCATACAGAAAATATTATACTCACAACTGCTAGACTCTGGATGGCTCTCTACTACATTCCTTGCCTCAAAAGAAATTCCAGATGGGATTAAAGAACTTTTAAGAAACTAACATACAATTAGAAACAACAGGTATGCTTATGACCTTGGATAAAGAAGGTCCATTTGAATGTGATACAAAAATCATAAGAAATTTTTACATACTTGTCTGCATTAAAATTAAAATCTACAGGAAACTAATTCTATGTCTTAAAATAATTTCAAATATATAAAGGATTTAAATATGTTCAAATCATTAAGAGTATGATTACAAAAGATTAGGGAGAAAGTCCTTCCAAAGCAGGAACCAAATCAGGGACTGATAAAAAAAAATGTTGCCATATATTGATGCATAAAATTTTAAATGGTTTGATTAACCCCTTGAAAATTATATTTCTAAAGAAGGAAACCAAAGGAATGGGATCTATGGTTGGAAAGGATTTGTGTTGTATTGGATACATGTTTTGTTCTCTCATAAGTTATTCAGTATGTCCACGGTTTCCCTTTTTAAACTATTACTTTACTTATTTAATAAACACATAGAATTTAGTGTGTGCCAATCACTACAAGCTTTATTTGCTCCAACGCACTACTTGGAAGCACTCCTGTTAGTTTTAAAGGTGACAAAACCAAAGCACACAGGACCATCAGTGTGATTTGGTCCTAGTAGAGCACTTCTTCCATTAAAAAGCATATTTGACACCTGTTTCAATAAGTAAAGACAAAACCAACCCAGGCATGATTCATTATTATATATTATTTTAAATTGTTCCTGTTTTAAGAAATAGCAGTGATTACACTTTCAAGCCAAGGGTGGTGGAACATGTTTATTTTCTCAGCTACACAGGATGCTGAGGGGGGAAGATAAAAAGTCTGGCACCACCTTGGGAATATAGCTAGACTTTGTCTCTAATTAATTAGGTAGGTATGTATGTAGGTAGGTATGTAGGTAGGTATGTAGGTAGGTAGGTAGGTAGGTAATAAAACAACTCCATAGGCTTTTATTTTCTGACATTGAGTCTTGTTATATAGTATAGACTGGAACTGATAGCATTCTTCCTGTTTTTGCTTCTTATCCCCAAAGTGCTGGAATTAAATTAATGCACTTCCCCATGGGGGCTTCAGAGATTCTTAAATTATTTGTGGGTTCTTTAAAGTATATATCAGTCCCTACATGCCTTGTTTATAGTGTCCATCAGTCATGTAACTTCTGCAGACTTGGAGATGTTTGTGGAAGGTCACAGAATCCGTCACGTGGCAAAGCTGAGATTTGAGCCAAAGAAATATGGTTCCTGAATCTATTAACTTCTACACTAGACAAGTCATATAAGGGAAATAGTCCTATGCTTCATAAAGGAGGTTAATATGGATGTGAGAAGCCTATCCCAACTCTGAAAGAATCCACAAACAACATTTCTTGAGCTCAATGATGTGGCAGATGCCTGTGCCCACAGCACTCAAGGAAGCAGAGAGAGTAGGATCGCCAAGAGTCCAAGGCCAGCTTGGTCTACACAGTAAGTTCTAGACCAGCCAGAGCTACATACCAAGACCAACTCTGTCTCACAATAAAACAAAAGGACTATGTCTGGAGAAGAATGGATAAAATATTTAGGAGTCAGGGTAACATTCTATTCATCCATTCTATCCTTTTGCACTACTGAGGTTTTCCTATAAGTATATATTTGTAAAAGAGGAAAATAGGGTAAAAGAGGGTTCTATCGCCTGTCCAAAGCTACATATGTAACAAACCAAGGTACACATGTAGCATACAAGTACAAACAACTGTTCAACTAATCATCAATTTACCTCCATTCCTTAACATGGACTTTCTTTTCATATCCTTGCTAAATTTCATTATGCATCCAAAAGATCATCAATCAGCTACACACTTTTAATATGATTCTGTATCCAATGATTATATCTTTGTGGCTTAAATCTGGTAACCATTTTCATGAAACTCCCTAATGAGAGTGTTTAACACATGACAGGGCTGAAGCAGAGTCTGGATAGAAAAACTAGGGGGATCCCTCATATAAGGAATCATATCAAACTACCTTGTTGGGTACCTACCCAATTAACTGTACCACCTATCATTTCATACACATTCCTTTACTCCCCCTTGCCCATATGATATTTGGGAATCAAAATATCTTACTGAACACTTATCCACAGCATTTCTTCTTCTCTATTTCTCTAAATCCTCTTTCAGAGCCAGTCTTTAAAATTAGTAAAGAACTACCCTTTTACTACAATTCTTCAGGCTTCTAAATTTTACAACATGATCAATTACCTAGAATTCAATTTAAGAATATAATTTCCCCTCAAATCTTTCATAATACATTTGCACCAAACATTTTAAAATTCAAAGATATACAACTGTTCCCCTCTTAAATCAACCCACTGCTACTCAAAATAGCCCAGACATCAGAACACAACAGCTGGCAAAATGACAGAGGTCTTCAACCATGGGGAAAGGGAGCTAAATATATGCTACAGGGAATTATCAAGGAGACAATCTGTAACAATCCCTTGATCTATTTCTGACTTCACCATACAAGTCAAAGTGTTGAGACAAAAATGTATTTCCTTTTGATTATACGCTGAAATGCTAAATGATTCCACAGGTTCCTAACAATATAATTACTACATTTCTCAAGTTTAAAGTAGAGTCCTAAGAACAATGACTTTATTTTCTTTTTGCTTGTCCTACAATTTGGACTAATGTATCCCTGGAAAGAATTTTTTACTGCTTATTATAAGTTAAATTTATAGATACAGCATTTTTTTAATTCTCTATATTCTTTGTTTCATTCCAAATGATTTTCCCTTTCCCAGTTCCCCCCTCCCTATAAGTCCCATAAGCCCTCTTCCCTCCACCTGTTCCCCAATCAACCCCCTCCCATTTCTCTGTCCTGGCAATCCCCTACAATGCTACATCAAGCTTTTTTCAGGACCAAGGCCCTCTCCTTCCTTCTTGGGAATGATTTGATCTGTGAATTGTGTCTTGGGTATTCAGAGCTTCTGGGCTAATATCCACTTATCAGTGACTGCATTCCATGTGTATTCATTTGTGATTGAGTTACCTCACTTAGGATATTTTCCAGTTCCAAACATTTACCTAAGAATTTCATGAATTCATTGTTTTTAATTGCTGAGTAGTATTCCATTGTGTAAATATACCACATTTTCTATATCCATTCCTCCATTGAGGGACATCTGGGTTCTTTCCGGCTTCTGGCTATTATAAATTAGGCTGCTATGAACATAGTGGAGCATGTGTCCTTATTGCATGCGGGGGAATCCTCTGGGTATATGCCCAGGAGTGGTATGCCAGGGTCCTCCGGAAGTGTCATGCCCAGTTTTCTGAGGAACCACTAGACTGATTTCCAGAGTGGTTGTACCATCGTGTAATGATACAGCATTTTCAATGCAGACTTTAACAGGGAAATCATGATTAACATTAAAATAATAAATGATACATTTTACTAAAAATGTCACAAGAAAGAGTGACTAACGTCTGAACTGGAGCAGAATGTCAGTGTTTCTGAGAAGAGAACTGCTGAGCTAATACTACCTCACATGTTGCTTGTTCCACTGTGCAAGCTCAGTTTCACACTGTTTCTTATATTTCCCCATTTAGATTTACCACCTGTCTAGTTTTTAGACCTCTTCAATAGAGCCTACATACTTTGTTGAAGGATTTGCTTCAACAGCAGACAGTAAGTAGTACACACCTGTTGAGCTACAGCACACTTAGCTGACAGATGACAAATTTCCACAGTGATTGGTGTGTTAAACTGATGTATTTCATTCCTAATCTAATACTGTAAATCCTGATGCTGCTTTCATTTTGACATATTACTATATCAAAAACATTTTGGCTGTAATTGACAAAATGCTGATCATAATTAGATATTAACTGCATGTTGTCCAGTCCATTTTCACTCCAGGACAAAGTAATAATAAGAAATGTTCATTGAGCATTATGTATCAGACTCTTAGAAGTGTTTTAGATGTATTATCATACCACGGCTACGAACAATACTATGAAATAAGGTTTAGCATTTACTAGTAGAAACGAGCATCAGGTGACTAAGTAATGTGAACAGAATCACATTCAAATAAAAGTTAGAATGTCCTATAAGGCAAACTTACTCCAGAGGCTCAACTCAATCTTTACACCAAGAAAGCAATTGGACATTTCTTTGATGATTGGGGGAAGTAAATGTAAGAGCAGCAACTTTGTTAAAAATTGTGGTGGCTATTTCTGTCTTACCTACTACAATTCCTTGGTTCCACATGTCTCAAGATCAATCAGTGTCAAATGACAGTAGGAATCTAAATCGGGAAATAGTAGAACTGGCGTGAAACTGAGCTTTCACAGTGAAACAATGTGTGAGGTAGTGTCACGTTTTACTCTTTCAATATAGTTTGTCTCTCTCCTCTGCCTTCTGCTTTTTCATAAACTCCACCTGACCACCTCTTTCTCTTTCTCTCTCTCTCTCTCTCTTGCCCCTTCATTCTCTCCGGTTTCTATTTTGAGACATAATGTTACCACACAGACTTGCCTCAACATTTTAGCATTACAGGCATGTGATAGCACACCTAGATGCTACAAAAGTCCCTCAGGCTCTAAAAGATTTATCATTATATTAAAGTTGAACCCTCTTCTAATGCAGTAGCTTCATTGTCTTTATAAGTAATTTGACAATACAATGCTATATAGAAGGACCAGGATGATAAATGACAAAGTTGGTTTGGCTGACATTCTGGCACATTTTAAAATGCAAAGCAACATATTCCATGAATCTTGATTGAGGGGCATGTGAAGAAAGGCTTGGAGGTGCACTTACTAGAGCACTTTAGACTAATACACTTAAAATTCACTTCTATTTTTATATGTCATTACTATTTTTCACAGAGCTAGAACCAATCCTCATTAGAAGATAGGTTCCACTAAATATGAATATATAGCTAATACTCAGATTTTAGATTATTGCTGTCTTAGTCAGGGTTTGTAATGCTGCGATACAACACCAGGAGCAAAAAGCTTGTTGGAGAGAAATGGGCTTATACTTCCACATTTTATTCCATCACTGAAGGAAGTCAGGACAGGAACCCAAACAGGGCAGGGACCCGGAGGCAGAAGTTGATACAGAGGACATGGAGCATTACTGCTTATGAGCCTTGTTTCCCATGGCTTGCTCAGCCTGCTTTCTTATAGAACCCAGGACCACCAGCCCAGAGATGGCACTACCCACAATGTGCTAGGCCCTCTTCCATTGACAACTAACTGAGAAAACGCCCTACAGTTGGATCGCAACTGCTCAATTGAAATTCGTCCTTTCACATAATTCTAGTTTGTGTTGGGTTGACATAGAGTAGCCAGCACAATTGCCTTTTGGTTTGAAAAGCCTTATTAGAATATAGAAATTATAAAGCAAAAATTCTGATTAATTTATCATGCCAATAAATATTGGCAAATTGAGCAGCAAGCTTATCTCTTTTCTAAATCATATAAAATCTATGTCCTTTATACATTTACCCTTGTTTTCAAAATGATGTTTTCTGTATATGGTCTTCTCTTGAATAACAAGAATTACAAAGCCTGGCCTACAGCTTTGCCTAAAGTACACGCAAATTACTTGATTTTTTAAAATTCTTACTCCAAGAGAAATGAATTTAGCTTCCACATCTAAGTCAGTTACCACTTTTGTGCTGCTTTCCTGATTTAGGGTTAGCAACAATTATTATTTCTAGTATTAGTCATGGTCTTCCAGAGAATAGCAAGGCTATAATTCATGCTTTACCACAATTGGTAAATCAGGCAAGTGTGAAGCAGCAGAAGCCCATAATTTAAAACCTCTCTGGGTTCTTAATCTAAGACTCTGACATTTGAATTAGAATTGGTTATATATGTGGCTAAAATTAAACCATGAAGCAAGCTTACATAAATTACTATAAATTCTAACCCTATCACCTAGAAATTCATGAATTAAGAATCAAGAAGAAGATTCTTCCTTCAATCCAATGTGACACACCTTAATCCTAAAATATCTAGCATGCTAAATAGTTGTATGTTTTGTTTTCATTGATACCGGTTATGAACACAGAGTTGGTTCTTTGATCTAAAATAAAAGATGATCATTTTGAGATGGCAGCAGCTCCTCTAAACACATATTTTTCTGGTGAATGAAATTCCAGAAACACTTTGCAGTCATCAATCTTGACTGCATTTATTTTAGACAGTAGAAATTATGGCCTATTTTCTGAGTTGCAATTTAGGTTTTAGATTCCTTTTTTCCCTATTCCTTTTCCACCTTTGATAGCTATTTTCTAACAATTGTGCAGAAAATGAAATTATATATGACTAAAATATTGTCCCACATGAGTGAGGTCCTCAGTTTGATCCTCAGTACCACACACAAACACATAGACACATGATTGAAATATTTGCTATTAAACAGATTATCGGGTCATTTGAGATGAAGCAATATGAGGTGGTCCTTAATTACATATCCCCATTTGCACCTAAATTGCTACACCATTGGAGTGGAAGTCAATATTTTCCTCTCTGTCTTTTATCTCTACAGCTCTATTCATTTACTTTATTCACTCCTGCATTACCT
Source organism: Apodemus agrarius (assembly GCA_964023405.1). Taxonomy (NCBI): domain Eukaryota; kingdom Metazoa; phylum Chordata; class Mammalia; order Rodentia; family Muridae; genus Apodemus; species Apodemus agrarius. The sequence goes on from OZ030010.1 coordinate 111,690,185, forward strand.
GTTAAGTGTCTCCCACCTACCTCCAATTTAAAATTGCCTAAGTATTGGCTGACAAATGGAGACAGGAAAAAGAAAAGGACTCTCCTAAAGAGAAACAAACTAACATTCTTCCTTTAAAGATTGTTTAAAACAAATTTCTTTTGTTTGTTTTGTTTTGCAACTCTGGAGATACAAAACACAGTCTTATGTAGTAATCAAGCATGTTACCAGTGAGCTTCATCCCAGCTTCATCTAAAATATCTGTGTAATACTATTGGGCACATAAAGGAGTTCAAAAGACCTTTGCAAAAGTGCTCAACATTTCAAAACTAGCAAGTGAAAAAATGGGAACAAAGCAATAGAAAGCCTAAAAGGGAGACACACTTTTGCTTACATTATTTTCTCTGCTGGTCTCCCCATTATGGGATCATGGCTGACAGTTATAATTACAATTATAATTGTAATTCTTATAATTTTATCTTAATCAGATTTTTTAGTGTTATTTACAAGCAAGGCACATTGGTGGTCAGGTGTAATCTCAGCACAGGGAAAACAATGGCTAAGAAGATCACGAATTCAAGCCTCAAAAGTCTGGGTGATACTATTAGACCTTGTGGAAAAAATTATGCTATTTATAATTATATGATTTCTCATGCACAGAATTTAGGTTTAAATACATACATACATACATACATACATGCATGCATAATACACATACACATACATCAAGCAGAAGGGAAGGAAAGATATTAGAGGAGGTATACTAAAAGTTAAGAAAGTGAATTGTATCCTGGGTATCCCGAGCTTTGGGGCTAATAAACACTTATTACTGAGCACATACCATATGTGTTCTTTTGTGATTGGGTTACTTCACTCAGGATGATATTTTCTAGTTCCATCCATTTGCCTAGGAATTTCATGAATTCATTGTCTTTAATAGCTGAGTAGTATTCCATTGTGTAAATGTACCACATTTTCTCTGTCCATTCCTCTGTTGAAGAACATCTGGGTTCTTTCCAGTTTCTGGCTATTATAAATAAGGCTGCTATGAAAATAGTGGAACATGTGTCCTTATTACATGTTGGAGCATCTCCTGGGTATATGCCCAGGAGTGGTATAGCTGGGTCCTCAGGTAGTACTATGTCCAATTTTCTGAGGAACCACCAGACTGATTTCCAGAGTGGTTGTACAAGATTGCAATCTGAACAATGGAGGAGTGTTCCTCTTTCTCCACATCCTTAGAGATATTTGTCATCTGAAGTGTGCTATTATCTGTCCATCTATTGTCATCTGAGTTTTTGATCTTAGCCATTCTGACTGGTGAGAGGTAGAATCTCAGGGTTTTTTTTTGATTTGCATTTCTTACTGAGTGAGTATTTTGTTTCCCCCTTCTAAGAAGGACCAAAGTATCTACATGTAAGTGTTCCTTCTTGTTGAGCTTCATGTGGTCTTTGAATTATATCTTGGGAATTCTGAGCTTTTGGGCTAATATCCACTTATGAGTGAGTACATACCATGTGTGTTGTTTTGTAACTGGGTTAGCTCATTAAGGATGATATTTTCTTTATTTAATAATAATGATTTTATTAATTTTAGTGTCTCTGGTTGTATGTGGAGGTCCTTGATCCACTTGGAGTTGACCTTAGTACAAGGAGATAAGAGTGGATCAATTCTCATTCTTCTGCATGTTGACCTCCAGTTGAGCCACCACCATTTGTTGAAAAGACTATTTTTTTCCACTGGATGTTTTCAGGTCCTTTGTCAAAGATCAATTGGCCATAGATGTGTGGGTTCAATTCTGGGTCTTCGATCCTATTCCATTGATCCACCTCCCTGTCACTGTACCAATACCTTGCAGTTTTTAACACTACTGCTCTGTAGTATTGCTTGAGGTCCAGGATACTGATTCCCCCAGAAGTTCTTTTACTGTTGATGATAGTTTTAGCTATCCTGGGTTTTTTGTTATTCCAGATGAATTTGAGAATTGCTCTTTCTAACTCTATGGAGAACTGAGTTGGGATTTTGATGGGGATTGCATTGAATCTGTAGATTGCTTTTGGCAAGATTGCCATTTTAACTATATTAATCCTGCCAACCCACAAGCATGGAAGATTTTTCCATTTTCTGAGGTCTTCTCCCATTTCCTTCTTCAGAGACCTGAAGTTTTTGTCATACAAATCTTTCACTTGTTTGGTTAGAGTCACACCAAGATACTTTATATTGTTTGTGGCTATTGTGAAGGGTGTCATTTCCCTAATTTCTTTCTCAGCCTGCTTATTCTTTGAGTACAGGAAGGCTATTGATTTGCTTGAGTTGATTTTATAACCAGCCACTTTGCTGAAGTTGTTTATCAGTTGTAGGAGTTCTGTGGAGAAGACCCTTGAGGACATTGGCTCAGGGGTAAAGTTCCTGAACAGAACACCAGTAGCTTATGCTCTAAGATCAAGAATAGACAAATGGGACCTCATAAAATTACAAAGTTTCTGTAAGGCAAAAGACACTGCCAAAATGACAAATTGGCAACCAAGAAATTGGGAAAAGATCTTCACCAATCCTACATCTGACAGAGGGCTAATATAATGTATATAAAGAACTCAAGAAGTTAGACCCCAGAAAACCAAATAACCCCATCCAAAAATGGGGTACAGAGCTAAACAAAGACTTTTCACCTGAAGAAATTCAGATGGCTGAGAAATACTTTAAAAAATGTTCAACATTGACAAATGGGACCTCATAAAATTACAAAGTTTCTGCAAGGCAAAGGATACTGTCAGAAGGACAAAATGACAACCAACAAAGTGGGAAAAGATCTTCACCAACCCCACATCCGACAGAGGGCTAATATCCAATATATACAAAGAACTCAAGAAGTTAGACCCCAAAGAACCAAATAACCCTATCAAAAAATGGGGTACAGAGCTAAACAAAGAATTTTCACCAGAAGAAATTCTGATGGCTGAGAAACACCTTAGTCATCAGGGAAATGCAAATCAAAACAACCCTGAGATTCCACTTCACACCAGTCAAAATGGCTAAGGTTAAAAACTCAAGAGACAACAAGTGCTGGCAAGGATGTGGAGAAAGAGGAACACTCCTCCACTGTTGGTGGGATTGCAAAATGGTAAAAACCACTCTGGAAATCAGTTTGGCGGTTCCTCAGAAAATTGGGCATGTCACTTCCAGAGGACCCTGGCATACCACTCCTGGGCATATACCCAGAGGATTCCCCTGCATACAATAAAGACACATGCTCCACTATGTTTATAGCAGCCTTGTTTATAATAGCCAGAAATTGGAAGGAGCCCAAATATCCCTCAAAAGAGGAATGGATACAGAAAATGTGGTATATTTATACAATGGAATACTACTCAGCAATTAAAAATAATGAATTCATGCAATTTGTAGGTAAATGGTTAGACCTGGAAAATATCATCCTGAGTGAATTAACCCAATCACAAAAGAATACACATGAAATGCAATCACAGATAAGTGGATATTAATGGGCCCAGAAGCCCTAAATACTCAAGGCACAATTAGCAAGTCAAATGATTCCCAAGAAGAAGAAAGGAAAGGACCCTGGGCTTGTAAAGATTGGATCCAGTTTTGTAGAGAAACCGTGGGGGGAGGGGGAATGATTGGGGAATAGTTGGGGGGAGAGGAATTATGGGACATATGGTGGGGGGTAACTGGGAAAGGGGAAAGCCTTTGGAATGTAAACATAGAATATAGAAAATAAAAATTTAAAAAAATGTTCAACATCATTAGTCATTCGAGAAATGCAAATCAAAACAACCCTGAGGTTTCACCTCACACCAGTCAGAATGGCTAGGATTAAAAACTCAGGAGACATCAGGTTTTGGGGAGGATGTGGAGAAAGAGAAACACTCCTCCACTGCTGGTGGGACTGCAAGCTGGTACAACCACTCTGGAAATCAGTCTGGCAGTTCCTCAGAAAACTGGACACGATACTTCTGGAGGACCCAGCCATACCACTCCTGGGCATATTCCTAGAAGATTCCCCAGCATGTAATAAGGATACATGCTCCACTATGTTCATAGCAGCCTTATTTATAATAGCCAGAAGCTGGAAAGAACCCAGATGTCCCTAAATGGAGGAATGGATACAAAAAATGTGGTATATATACACAATGGAGTACTATTTAGCCATTAGAAACAATGAATTCATGAAATTCTTAGAGAAATGGTTGGAGCTGGAGAACATCATACTAAGTGAGGTAACCCAGTCTCAAAAGAATACCCATGGTATGCACTCACTGATAAGTGGATATTAGCCTAGAATCTTGGAACACCAAAAACACAATTCTCGTACCAAATGATGTCCAAGAAGAAGAAAGGAGTGGACACTGGTGGTGGAAAGGATCAAAGCATCAGTGTAGGGGAATACCAGAACAGGGAAGTGGGAAGGGCTGGATGGGGGAACAAGGGGAGGGAAAAGGGCATGTGGAACCTTTGGGGGGTGGGGAACCAGAAAAAGGGAAATGAAATGTAAATATAGAATATATCCAATAAAAAATTTAAAAAATTTAAAAAAATAACAATGATTTTAATAGATCATGACACATTAATTAGTAAAAACAATAATGGAGTGGAAATCAAAGTATGTAAATAAACCCATAGGCACATTGAAAGTGGAAGCTCTTTTGTTTGAGACAAGGTTTCCAGTGGTTAGTATAACATTTGATACAATTAAGAATCTGTATTATAATTGCTTAAACCAGTAGTGAAATAGTGCTGAAGAGCAGAACAGTCAATATATTTCAAAACTAATACTGTGGACTCGTAATTAACTACTGGGGAGAGATTTTATTTTATGGAGAAACTTGGAGATCAGTGGATTAATCGTGTCTTGAACTGCATATCATCACCTAGGAAACAAAATGCATAAAGTTCTGCTAGGTATTACTAAGATTTCTAGGACCACAAGAATTTAATCTGATCAGGAAATAAAAAGACAAATCTATATTTTAAGACATTACATAATATATGCAATCTGTATTATCTAAATGTCTATGTCATGACAGATTCAGCTAGCAGAGAAACTGGTATTTTTTAGTGTATTTTTATTGGGTATTTTCTTTACTTACATTTCAAATGTTATCCTCTTTCCCAACCCCCTCCCAGAAACCCCCATCCCATCCCCACTTCCCCTGCTTCTATGAGGGTGTTCTTCCACCAACCTACCCACTCCCACCTCCCCACCCTGCTATTCCCCTCACTAGGGCAACTAGTCTTCACAGGACCAATAGCCTCTCCTGTCATTGTTGTACAACAAGGTCATCCTCTGTTACATATGTGGCTAGAACCATGGGTCCCTCCATGTGTATTCCTTGGTTGGTGGTTTAGTCCCTGGGAGCTCTGGTGGACATTGCTTGGTTCATATTGTTGTTCTTCCTATGACCTATGACGCTGCAAACCCCCTCAGCTCCTTCAGTCCCTTCTCTTAACTCCTCCAGTGGGGACTCAGTGCTTAGTCCAGTGTTTGGCTGAGAGTATCCACCTCCGTATTTGTCAAGTACTGGCAGAGCCTCTCAGGAGACTATACAGCTATATCAGGCTTCTGTCAGCAAACACTTGTTGGCATCCACAATAGTGTCTGGGTTTGGTGACTGTATATAGGATGGATCCCCATGTGGGACAGTCTTTGGATTGTGGGCCTGTATACCTGAGGCTTTCCCTAGAGATCTCTGGCCTGGCTGGATGCAAGGTTCAAGCCAATGGGAGAAAGAGCAAGCAGGAAAGGAGAGAAGTTTCCACAGATTCCACTGCTGCAGTTGTCTCCACCTCTGTCTCTGCCTTGCCATCTCAATTGCTCCAAGTCGCCCTGTGCTGAGTAGGGCCTGCTGGGCTGACAAGAGGCTGACTAAACCAAGGAGGAGTGTGGGGGAGCTTCAGGTGGTGTTTTAGGAATGCAGACCTCTTCCCAAGTGTTACAACTCTTATGACAGAAGCTCTCAGAGGACAGTGTAGTTCTCCCACAACTTTAATCCTTCTGGATAGGATTCTTTTTTTTTTTCTATATTCTTTGTTTGCATTCCAAACGATTTCCCCTTTCCCAGTTCCCCCCTCCCCGTAAGTCCTATAAACCCTCTTTCCTCTGCCCTTTCTGCTATCAACCCCCTCCTACTCCTCTGTCCTGGTAATCCCCTACAATGCTGCATCAAGCCTTTCCAGGACCAGGGCCCTATCCTTCCTTCTTGGGAATGATTTGATATGTGAGTTGTGTCTTGGGTATTCAGAGCTTCTGGGCTAATATCCACTTATCAGTGACTGCATTCCATGTGTGTTCTTTTGTGATTGGATTACCTCACTTAGGTGGCTGTGGGAGGCTGTAGCTGCAACAGGAGCCAGGGGCCAAAAGGGAGTAGCTGAACACCTGCCATACCATTGCAGACAATAGTCACCTGCCAGTTGGCTGGGGTTCTAAACTTGGGCTTCACAGGGGACCAGGCACAGCTCACTGCCCCAAACTGAATGGCCTTTCCTTCAGTCTCTGCTCCACACTTTGTCTCCATGTTTCTGCCTGTGAGTATTTTGTTCCACTTTCAAAGAAGGATGAGGTATCCACACTTATCTTCCTTCTTCTTGAGCTTCATGTGGTCTGTTAATTTTATCTTGGGTATTCTGAGCTTTGGGGCTAATATCCACTTATCAGTGGGTGCATACCATGTGTGTTCTTTTGTGATTGGGTTACCTCACTCAGGATTATATTTTCTAGTTCTATCCATTTGCCTAAGAATTTCATGAAGTCATTTTTTGATAGCTAAGTAATACTCCATTGTGTAGATGTACATTTTCTGTATCCATTCCTCTGTTGAAGGATATCTGGGTTCTTTCCAGCTTCTGGCTATTATAAATAAGGGTGCTGTGAACATAGTGGAGCATGTGTCCTTATTACATGTTGGAGCATTTTTTTGGGGGGGTATATGCCCAGGAGTGGTATAGCTGGGTCCTCAGGTAATACTATGTCCAATTTTCTGAGGAACCACCAGACTGATTTCCAGAGTGGTTGTACCAGCTTGCAATCCCACCAGCAATGGAGGAGTGTTCCTCTTTCTCCACATCCTCACCAACACCTGCTGTCTCCTGAGTTTTTAATCTTAGCCATTCTGACTGGTGTGAGGTGGAATCCCAGGGTTGTTTTGATTTACATTTTCCTGATGACTAAGAATGTTGAACATTTCTTTAGGTGCTTCTCAGCCATTTGGTATTCCTCAGTTGAGAATTCTTTGTTTAGCTCTGTACCCCATTTTTAATAGGGTTATTTGTTTCTCTGGAGTCTAACTTCTTTAGTTCTTTAAATTTATTAGATATTAGCCCTCTATTGGATATAGGGTTGATAAAGATCTTTTCCCAGTCTGTTAGTTGACATTTTGTCCTAATTGACAGTGTCCTTTGCCTTACAGAAGCTTTGCAATTTTGTGAGGTCCTGTTTGTTGATTGTTGATCTTAGAGCATAAGCCATTGGTGTTCTGTTCAGGAAAATTTCCCCTGTGTCCATGTGTTCGATGTCTTCCCTACTTTCTCTTCTATTAGTTTCAGTGTATCTGGTTTTATGTGGAAATCCTTGATGCAGTTGAATATGAGCTTTGTACAAGGAGATAAGAATGGATCAATTTGCATTCTTCTACAGGCTGACCTCCAGTTGAACCAGCACCATTTGTTTAAACCTTGTCTTTTCACCATTGGTTGGTTTTATACCAAATTCTAAATACTTCAATCCTTCTTAGAAGGGGAAACAAAATACCCATTGGAGGCGACACAAAGTGTAGAGCAGACACTGGAGAAAAGACCATCCCGAGACTGCCCCACCTGGGGATCCATCCTATATACAGACATCAAATCCACACAATATTGCTAATGGCAAGAATTGCTTGCTGATGGGAGTCTGATATAGCTGTTTCCTGAGAGGCTCTGTTAGAGCCTGACAAGTACAGAGGCAGATGCTCTCAGCCAGGCATTGGACTGAACACTGGGTCCCCAGTGAAGAAGTGAGAGAAAGGACTGAAGGAGCTGAAGAGGTTTGTACTCCATGCAAAGAACAACAATATCAACCAACCAGACCTCCCATAGTTCCCTGGGACTAAACTACCAACAAAACAGTACACATGGAGGGACACATGGCTTCAGCTGCATGTGTAATAGAGAATGGCCTTGTTGTACATCAATGTGAGGAGAGGCTCTTGGTCCTGGGACAGCTGGATGCCCCAGTGTAGGATAATGCCAGGGCAGGGAGGCAGGAGTGGGTGGGTGGCAGAGCACCCTCATAGAAGCAGGGAGAGGGAAGATGGGACAGGGGGTTTCTGGAGAGGAAACTGGGAAATATATTTCATAGATTTTCATTAGAAATATAAATATATAAAATATCCAATAAAAAAGAATACAATTTTCTTCACCTAAGGCACATTGACATAAACCATATAGCTCTCTTAGAAGACAGTTATAAGATTTGTAGTTTTTTTTACACTTAGAGTAAATTTGTTGAAACTTATGAAGGTTTACAGATATTTGATATCACAACTTTCTTGGAAATACATCAGTGAAGTCAGACTAGAGAAAATCCCTATGCATATTAGTAATTAGAAAAAAAGTTAAGAAAGAACAATAAACAAAATATGTTTTCTCTTATATGTAGAATCTAGCTTTAATGATAAGGAAACATATTTATGTCATGAAAGCAAAGGGAGAATTATCTAGGGGAGAAATGTTCCAGTTTGTCAGGAAGCAGCAGCAGTGAATGTGAGCAAAGTACCATAGTATATACATATAAAAGTGTCATAATGGAGCTCATTGTTTTTGTGTACTAAATAACATTTAATAATATTAAATTTTCAGATGTTATTTGCAATAAGGTAACATACGCAGTCTTGAAGACAAAAGATGGGGTGGCAAAACTCTGAGCTTCTAAGAAAATGGAGCACCAGCTCTCCTGGAAAATCTTCTTCTATAAAGAAATGGTTTCTTTTTAATCTTTTAAAATGTATTTATATACATCTGTGCCTGCATGACTTCTTGTGCAAAGTGTATACACAGGTGCCTTTGGAGGCCAGAGGATATCTGGAACTGGATTTATAAGTAGTTATGAGCCACCAGATATTGGTGCTGGGAACCCAAAACCAGATCCTCTCCAGGAACAGTAACTACTCATAAGTGATAAGCTATTTCTTAGCTTTATTTTTAATCTTTTTTCTTTCTTGATATGACTCAACCGAAAATAAAAGAAAATCTCCAGAAATAAAATATAAGAAAAGATGAGAGCAAAACAATAATGGATCTTATGTTTCAACAGATCTGAGTACTTCTGTACTTGCCAGTAAACAGTATTCAATAGTCAGAAAACATAACCTCTGAGCATAGATTTTGAAAAAATTCAGTATGCACTTTGTCATTAAATACGTGTGGTGGTTTGAATATGCTTAGCCCATGGGACGTGGCACTTTTAGGAGACTTGGCCTTGTTGGAATATATGTGGCCTTGTTGGAAGTGTGTCACTGTATAGGTGGATTTTGAGGTCTTATGCTCAGGCTTTTTACCCAATGAGGAAGAGAGCCTCATCTTGGCTGCCTGCAGAAGATAGTCTCTCTCTCTCTCTCTCTCTCTCTCTCTCTCTCTCTCTCTCTCTCTCTCTCTCTCTCAGGGTTGCCTTTGGATCAAGATGTAGATGTCTTTACTCCTCCAGCACCATGTCTGCCTGAACACTGCCATGTTTTCTGCCATGATGATAATGGAATGAACCTCTGAAACTATAATCCAGCCCAAATTTAATGTTTTCCCTAAATACTTAAGGCACAATTAGCAAGTCAAATGATTCCCAAGAAGAAGAAAGGAGAGGACCCTGGACCTGTAAAGATTGGATCCAGTTTTGTAGAGAAACCGTGGGGGGAGGGGGAATGATTGGGGAATAGTTGGGGGGGAAAGGAATTATGGGACGTATGGTGGGGGGAGACTGGGAAAGGGGAAAGCCTTTGGAATGTAAACATAGAATATAGAAAATAAAAATTAAAAAAAATTGCCTTGGTCATGGTGTCTCTTCACAGCAATAAAACCCTAAGATAATATGAAAATAAATCTCCTTTTTTTCTTTCTTTTTCTTTTTCTTTTTTATTTTTTTGAGACATGGTCTTACTGTGTAGCACTGGCTGTCCTGGAGCTCTCTATGTAGACCAGACTGGCCTTAAACTCATAGAGATCCACCTGCCTCTGCCTACTGAGGGCTGGGAATAAAGGCATGCATCACTACCTTAAAACAATGCATGAAACAAATATTAAAGGAGCCAAAGAGAAAAGATAATACACAAAAAAGAAAAAAGTATCTAGTATATCTAACAACAGGCCTTTCAACAAGAAGAAACTGAAAATAATATAAATAGCTTCATAATGATGAGAAAATTGTCAAATTGAAAGTGTAAAACTAGCAAAGCTGTCACAATAAGACCAAAGTAACTATTAGGTAGTGATACAAGCTTTAGCAGCTTGGGAGCCCTTGAGGATACTCTGCCCCCTCATAATCAGTTTTGGAGCTCACCTCCTGTTTCCCTGGTAACACTTTAAAGGGAAGCATCACAATTTCCCTACCTTAAGATTTAAAGTATAAAAAAAAAGGTGGAAATAACCAGGCCTTTCGAGGTCCAGTGTGGAAAAGCTACTTTCCCATGGTCAAAAGAGCAGAATCTGGACCTGGGTGCAGAGAAGACATTGCAAACTGCCCTAAATTTTACATGCTATTGTCTCCTTCTTTAAGAGTTAATCCAACCGTTCCTGACAATCATGTGACCAGGATTTTACTCCTCAGGAAAGTTGATCCACCTAATGAAGTAGTTTAAATAAAAATGCCCCTCCAACAGGCTCACGTATTTGAACACTTAATATCTAGTTGTTGGTACTACTTGGAAATATCATGGGTGCAGAGGAGTCTTGCTGGGGAAGAACACCACTTGGGGGGGGGTTTGAGAGGTCATAGCCTGAAGCTACTTCCAGTTCACTTTCTGTGCTTCTTGTAGTTTTGTTGTTGGTTTGGTTTGGTTTTTGAGTTTTTGAGATAGGAGTTTGTCTGTGTGTAGCCCTGGATGTCTTGGTACACACTCTTCAGACCAGAAAAAGCTCGAACTCACAGAGATTTCCCTGTTTCTGCCTCCTGCATCCTGGGATTAAAGGCATATGCCACTGCTGCCAGCTGAGAAATGATATCTCAACTTCCTGCTCTTGTTGCTTGCCGACAGGCCTACTCCCACCATGGTGGAATCTTATACCTCTAGAACCTTAAGCCAAAATAAATTTTCATCTGTTATTTGCTCTTGGTCATGATATTTTGTCATAGCAGCAGAAAATTAACTAACAAACTTGAAGACATACTAAGGAGGTAGAATGATAACAAGAATTCTTTATTGAACTAATGCACTCATACTTCAAGAGGCCCCTCCCCTGATACAGCTGCTTACAGAGCTCCCACCATGAAGCACTGCTAAGACTACCTGCTATTCTGAGTTATAATTTTTTAAAAAAAGCACAACATTTGGATGTTGGCCAGAATCTTAAGCATGCCTGCTCTGACATTCTGGACATTCTCGCCCTTTTTCTGAAGACACCCTGTTCCACCATGCACCTGTTTGCTGGCTACAACTGCTCAATCTTTGTGCTTTCTTGGATTCTAACTCAGAAAGGCGTGGCTATCTCTTTTCTTCTCCATCTCCCTCCTCCCAGCAACTGTTGAAATTGACAATTTGCCTGGCCTGTTAGTTTCCTCTCAAACTATAAAAAAATGGGCCCTGAACTTCCTTCTGAGTCCATTTTAAATGTATCAACAAGACTAAGAATTCACTAAAGGGAACCGTGCAATTCCCTGCTAACATGATGACATTTCAAACACTGAACTATCTTTCGCCAACAACTCGCTACTAAATGATATTCTAATGAATGTGCTTAGGAACAATGAGCCCAGAAGGGAAAGACAGATTTAAGAAGGAATGACTTATAAGGAAATTAGAAGGCATAGTCAATGGCAATGAACACTGGTTATTCGAAACAATATGTTGTCAAATGGTTAAGGAAGAAGGAAGACAAGAGGAAGCTCCTTATAGGGAGTAAGGACAGATCACATGGTAGGTCATGTTACTCACATAAATAGTGATTTGATAGTCTAAAAAAATCAATAAAATAAATGGAAAGAGTAGACAAGGGTGACCATGACATCCTGATTGGAAAAGTAATACAGTCCGGTTGAGCCCAGAGGTCTTTCAAAGAGCGTGTAAACCACGTTAGGGTTAGCTCATGACACACTCCCAAATGACCAATCTCAAAAAAAGATTACCTCAGTCTTCCTATCCGATTCCTTCCATAAAACTCATAAAAGGCCACTGGGAAGGACAGCACAGTAGTATTTCTTACTTGGAGCTCTTTCTCAATTATCCTCAATAAGTCTATATTTGTTCTGTTCACTCCCTTGCCACTGTTTCCTTGTTTTTCTGGGTCAGGAGACAATAAAAGCACAATCTACTGTCATTGGGTCATTTGGGTGACTTGATTATGTGGCACCCTACCTCCCTGAATTAAGTTCACCAAAAGTAGAGAAAGGCCCTGTCACTCTCAAAACCTCATATCAGGAGCACAATAATAAACAACAGCAACAAGTAAGGTAGAAGATAGAGTAAGTATAAATAAGTAGTATTAGTATTTATTTTTAGAAGAGAATATAGATATTTATTAGTATAGATATTTTTTGGTCAATAATTCATGTTAAAATATGACAGTAAGAGAAGAATAATGTTTAAAAATTAGAATAAATCAGCTGATATCAAGGCAAAATTACAGAAATGAAGGGAATAAGAGAATGGAGGAAAAGTACAATAACCTATATTAGTAAAAAAAATATATTCAAATATATCAGTAAATAAAATTTGAGCAAGTAACCTTAAAAGATTTTCATGTTAGATTTAAAAACTTCAATTTGTTTTTAAGAACACAAATAAATAACCTTCCCTATTATTTCCAGTATATCTTACCTACTGTGTTGATTATTTTTCCTTATGTGACACGAACTATAGTCATCTAGGAAGAGGGAACCAGAATTGAGAAGATACTTTCATCAGATTAGACTGTAGACAAGGCTATATGGGACAGCTCCACTGTGGGCAGTGCAATTCCTAGAAGGTGGCCCTCAACCATACCAAAAAGACAGCTGAGTATAAACCTGGAGAGCAAGTGAGTAAGCAGCAAACGCCTATGGTCTCTGCTGTACTTCTGCCTCCAGATTCTTGCCTTGACTTCTTGCTCTCACTTGTCTTTTTGATGGACTGCAAGGTGAAATGAACAAAAACACTGTCTTTCCCCAACTTGCTGTTGGTCATAGTGCTTCACCACAGTAATAAAAAGCAAACGAAGATACATACATTATACATAAAACAAACAAATGGCCTGAAGAGAAGGAAGAGGAATTTAGACTTTGGGATCCAAGAAATGGTAATATGGCAGGTAGTTTCTGTAAATATTCTTCTCATACTTGGGACTTAATAAGCTGGCAGCTCTGAAACAATAGGAGTAGACATGAAAAGCCCTAACAAAGACCAATCTTGCTATTCAAAAGTCTAGTAATGGGGCATCCTGACAAAGCAGAAACGTTTAGACAACCACTACTACAGTCAAACAACACAAAAGAAGCTGTGAAACTCCCTATTTCGTCTATAAAAGGTCAAGTAGAGAGCTTAAACTTCCTTCTCTCTCAAGGCTTTAATAATACATCTTAAAAAAATTCCACTGCGTAGTGTCAGACAAGACCAAGCACAACATTCATCTATAATGTGTGATAAGGATAGCTCCTCCCTGACAATGATGAATGCAGAGATCACAATGGGAATTTATGAGAAATAAAATGACCCAGTTCCCTGAAGTGACCACCTCCTGTAGGCAGGCAGGAACCAAAGTGGAGCAACCCACCCACAAAACTTAACCCCAAAATTTATCCTGTATGCAAGAAGTCCAGGCACAGGGGGATGGAACAGAGACTGAGTGAATGGCCAACCAATAATAGGCCTAGCTTGAGACCCATCCCATGTATAAGCACCTGTCCCTGACACTATTAATGATACTCTATTATGCTTGCAGACGGGAGCATGTTGTCCTCTGAGAGGCTTCACCTGGCAGCTGACTCAGAAAGATATAGACACCCACAACAAAACAGTGGGTGGACTTAAGGACCCTTAGGTAAGAATAGAAAGAAGAATTGCAGGTCCCTGAAGGGGATAAAAACTCCATGAGAGGACCAAAAGAGTCAACTAACCTGGACCCTTGTGGCTCTCAGAGTCTGAACCACTAACCAAAGAACATATCTGGGCTAGACCTAGGGCTCTGTGTACATATGTAAGAGATGTGCAGCTTGGTCTTCATGTGGGTCCTGAACAACTAAAATGGAGTAGATCCCAAAAACTGTTGCCTGCATGTGGGATTTAGTCTTCTAGCTGGGCTGCCTTGTCTGGCTTTAGTAGGAGAGAATGTGCCTGCCTGCTCTCAGAGACTTGAAGTGCCAGGGTAGGTGGATACCCAGGGGCCCCCTCCTGCCCAGAGGAGAAGGGGAGGGGGAAAGGGGAAGGATCATGGGAGGGGGTTATAGGGAGGGTGCAGTGAGTTGGATATAAAGTGAATAATTAAAAAATTTTAATTAAATAAATGTCCCTGTTATATGGTACCAAGAGAAACTAAGTTGAAAGTAAAAAAACTTTCATCTCTAGCCAGTCAGTGGTCATGAAACTATTCTCACTATGGAGTCACTGAAGATCAGCTGGAGAGTCATTAGGTATGTCATGCACAAGCCTAGGTGTGAAATGAATTCTTATCCCTAGGCAGCATTAACAAAGACAACCCACACATAAATAAATATCAAGTGGCCCAGGGACTGCAGAGAGGTCTCAGCAGTTAAGAGTGCATACTGCTCATGTAGAGGACCAATAGGAGCCATTCAAACACCAAAACCACAACACTGATGATCAATAAATGGAGTAACGATGTGAATAGACGATCCTCAAAATAAGAAAGACAAATGAACAACAAATTATTTTCAAATGCTCAATATCTTTAGGCATCAGGAAAATGCAAGTTAAAAATGACTTTGAGTTTGCACTTAAACCTAATAGCTATTACCAAGAAACAAATCCTGGATAGAAACCCTTATCTACTGCTGGTGGGAATATAAGATGGCATGACTACTATAAAAATTGCTGTGGAGGTTCCTCAAAGAATGAAAAAATAGAACTATCTCATGACCCTAGATATACCACTTCTGAGCATCTACACCACAGATAGTGGCGTGATGACTCCAGGTTTATTGCACCAGTCACAACAGCCAGAAAATGGAAGCAGTATAAACACAGTATTTGATTCATTGAGCTGACCTAGTCCCAGAAAAAGAAAATGGCATGTTCTCTTTCATATGTTGAACCTAACCTTTAATGTGTGCATGTATGTGAATAAGTGATTGCAAACATGCTGGTAGACACTAGTTACAAGACTAGGAGAGGGGAACAAGATATTTGTGAGGGGAAGTTAAAGGTGCCATGTGATATAAAAAATTGATAGAGAGTGAAATATAGTAGAAAGGGGGCAGAAAATACATTTTGTCTGAAAATTTTCATAATGAAACTAGCTTCTTCAGAAGCTAAAACTAAATTTTAAAAACACAATGGAAATAATAGAAAGAGAGTTATAACCTACAGAATGGTGAAATATCTTAGTTACTTTTCTATTGCTATGATAAGACACCATGACCAAGGCAAATTATAAAATAAATAATTTATTTGGAACTTACAATTTAATATTTAGTCCAAGTATACTTCTCAATCCTTCCCCCAAAGTTCTCCCAACTAAGAATCAAGTATTCAAATACACAAGGCTATGGGAGCTACCATGTTCTACTCTGTAGATACAATAGGTTCTTGGCCATTTTGTAATACAAAATGCACTAAGTCCAACTTCAAAAGTCCCTAAAGTATTTCATAGTGTAAACACATTTTAAAAGTCCTAATCCCCTATAAAATAAAAAAGCAAATTGCATACTTCTAACATACAATGGCATGGAGTATACATTACCACTTCCAAAGGGAGAAATTGAAACATAGTGAGGAAATACTGAACCAAAGTAAAACTGAAACCCGCCAGGGGAACCTTCAAATCCTGTAACACCATGTCTGATGTCAAAGACTTAACTCTACCTTTACACTTTTGGTGAACACAAAACACTTGTCTATCAGTCTGGTCCTTTGCTCTGTCTAAAGCTCTCTGGCAGATATTCCATGGCTCTGTCCTCTCCAACACAATCCAAGCTTTATTTTTAATGGCCTCAGCAGGCCTCCATGCAGTGATTCCCTGCCACATAACTGGCCTCAAGGACTCTATGTAACTGTGGAGGATGACTCCAAAAACCCATTTACTAGTGTATCCTTCATGATCCTAGAGCCAACACCATATGGATGCTACTGACAAGTTTGGCAACCAAATCAAGGTGAACCCCCTTGAATCACACTTGCATAAGCTTCCCCTTGTTGTTGAATTTTAGGAAGAATATGTCTCAGGACTCCCCTTTTTACAAGTTGGAAGATTAACTGGGTGAGCTCTTGCCCTGATGATACCCTTCCATTTATTCCATTTTGGAACAGGCCTTTCTTTAATCTTCTCATTTCTTTTAGCACAAGCCTTGGCTCCAACATTAAATTTCCTTACATTTCTTTTTGGGACTCAAACTGCACATTTGTTTTTTTTTCTTTTTTGTTTGGGTTGGGTTGGGTTTGGTTTTTCAAGCCAGGGTATGTCTGTGTAGGCCTGGTTGTCCTGGAAATCTCTGTAAACTAGAGTATCCTTGAACTCACAAAGATTGGTCTGCCTCTACCTCCCAAGTGTGGAATGAAGGCATGTGTCACCACTGCCTGGCTTCATTTTGTTTTTCTTTGTTCTTCTCAATTGATCTTTTTTTATTGCAGAACTTCATAAGATACTAATACCCATTCAACTGTCAATATTAGGCTGTCTGGAAATTAATCTATTAAGAGTTGCCTTGGGCATATTCTTAGGATATGGGTAAAAGGCAGCCATGCTTTATCAAAATATATTAAGAACTTTTTTTAGTACAGTTGCAATTATTGTTGCCCTCTGAAATTTCACAGTGATAGCCCAATTCTTGGTACCAACTTCTATATTAGTTACTTTTCTACTGTTTTTAAAGGGCATCATGCTGGGGCAACTCATAGAAGAAAGACTGTATTGGGGGTTTATAGTTTCAGAAGATTAGAGTTCATGACCATCATGGTGGGAAATGTGGCAGCCAACAGCTAGCCATGGTGCTGGAGTGGTGGTTAAGTCCTCACAGCTTGTGACAGAAGAGTAATAGTAATGCATGGAGAAGAGGAATGGTGAGGGAGTAGAGGAAGAAGAGAGGGATGGCGAAAGACTCAGAATGGGGAGAGGCTTTTTAGAACCTCAAAGCTTGCCCCCAGTGGCACATCTACTATAATAAGGTCACAACTCCTAATATTTCCCAAATAATTTCATCAACTGGGAAACATGTATTCAAATCTATGAGGTTATGAGTGCCATTCTCATTTAAAAAAAACACACATACACAGAGAATAATGTTTTGAAACTTATACCTAACAAGAGGTTGATACCCAGAACATATTAAGAACTTCAAAAATTCAATAACAAACATTAAACCAGCAAACAAATTTAAACCTTGGTGCCAGAGAATTCAAGGATAGTCTGGACTACATAGTAAATTTCAGACTACAGTAGCTTCATTTCAAGACAATTATCTCAAAATGTAACAATAGCAGTAGATTTAAATAGATGTTTCTCAACAGATGACATAGTATTGTCCAACGGGAATATGAAAGCATGTTTAATAATAGTAATTATTATGAAAATGTAAGTGAAATCTACAATGAGGCATCACCTCACACCAATAAGAATGGCTATTACAAAAAAGGTAAAATATAATGTGCTGATGAGGATATAGAGAAAAGAAAATCTCTGCACAATGTTTGTGGGAAACTAATATGGATGTTCCTGAAGTCAGTATGTAAGGGAGATATGTACAATCCCATGTTCACTGTAGTATTTATTACTCACAATAGTAATGAAATGGACACAGCTATATACAATGGGACACTATCCAACCAATAATAAGAATTGAAATCCTAACCAGGTGTGATGGTGCATGCATTTCATCCCAGCAGGGGAAGATGGATCTCTGTGAGTTCCAGGACAGCCAGAACTATGTACTCGACCCCGTACCCACCTGAATCCCCCCAAAAAAGAAAAAATAGAAAAGGAAGAGAAAAGAAAAGAAAAGAAAGGAAAATAAAATAAAAGAAAAGAAAAGAAAAGAAAAGAAAAGAAAAGAAAAAAAGAAAAGAAAAAAATGTCAGTTCCTGCAGCCTCCACCACAGGCTGCCCTCAGCCAGCAGCTCAGCGCCACCTCGGGTTAGCATCTGCTGTGGTCTCTATGAGGTGGCTGACAGGGCAGCAGCGGGCAGAAGGCAGGGTGCTCTTCAGAGTTTGGCAGCAGCATCTCCATGCGTCCATCCGGCCGTGCCACTGTGCTGTGTTTCCAACGCTCCAAGGAGACAGCAGCACTTGGAGTGCTTGGATAAGTTGGTTTTTGTGAGGAGCTGGCGATAATTTAATTCCATCTCTAGGTTTTCTATAGACACATCGAGAACCATGAGCAGCTTTAATAAGGAAGAGTTTGACTGCCATATCCTCAATGAAGGTTTTACTGCTAAGAATATTCTGGACCAAAAAAAAAAAAAAAAAAAAAAAAAAAAAAAAAGCAATGAGGTCTCTGATGATAAGGATGCTTTCTATGTTGCAGACCTCGGAGACATTCTAAAGAAGCATCTAAAGTGGCTAAAAGCTCTTCCCCGTGTTACTCCCTTTTACATGGTCAATTGTAACAGCAGCAGAGAAGCCTAGCTGCTATCAGGACAGGATTTGACTGTGCAAGCAAGACTGACATACAGTTGGTGCAGGGGTGTGGGGTCCAGAGAGGATTATCTATGCCAATGCTTATAAACAAGTGTCTCCAATCAAGTATGTTGCCAGTATTGGTGTCCAGATGATGCTGTTTGACAGTGAAATTGAATTGATGAAAGACACCAGAGCACACACAATGGCAAAGTAGGTTTTGCAGATTGCCATTGCCGATTCCAAAGCATTTCGTTGCCTCACTGTTAAGTTTGGTGCCACACTCAAAATCAGCAGGCTTCTCTTGGAATGGGCAAAAGAGCTAAATATTGATGTCATTGGTGTCAGCTTCCATGTGGGGAGTGGATGTACTGACCCTGACACCCTCATGGAGGCAGTGACAGATGCCCGCTGTGTTTGACATGGGAACAGAAGTTGGTTTCAGCATGTATCTGCTTGAGATTGGTGGTGGCTTTCCTGGATCTGAAGACACAAAGCTTAAATTTGAAGAGATCACCAGTGTGATCAACCCAGCTCTGGACAAGCACTTCCCATCAGACTCTGGAGTGAGAATCATAGCTGAGTCGGACAGATACTATGTCGCTTCAGCTTTTACACTTGCAGTCAACATCGTTGCCAAAAAGACCGTGTGAAAGGAGCAGGCCGGCTCTGACAATGAAGATGAGTCCAATGAGCAAACCGTCATGTATTGTGTGAATGATGGAGGGTGTGGCTCATTTAACTGCGTTCTGTATGATCATGCACATGTGAAGGCCCCGCTGCAGAAGAGACCCAAGCCAGATGAGAAGCATGACTCATCCAGCATCGGGGGACCAACATGTGATGGCCTTGATCAGATCACCGGGCGCTGTAACCTGCCTGAAATGCTTGGGGGTGATTGGATGCTGTCTGAGAACATGGGCGCATACACCGTTGCTGCTGCTTCTATTTCGATATGTTCGAGAGGCCAAACATCTACTATGTAATGTCACGGCCAATGTGGCAACTCATGAAGCAGATCCAGGGCCTTCCTGCAGGGAGTGGAGGAGCAGGATGATGGCACTCTGCCCATGTCCTGTGCCCAGGAGAGCGGGATGGACCGTCACCCCGCAGCCTGTGCTTCTGCTGGGATCAATGTGTAGACGCCATTCTTGTAGCTCTCACCTGCAAGTTCAGCTTGAATTAAGGTATTGGGGGGGGGATCCATTTAACTTAGTTACTGCTAATTCCGAATGTCTTTCTAAGAGTAGGGTTGGTACCAGTGCAGTATGGAAGGCTAGGAGACGGGGGTCACACTTACTGTGTTCCTGTGGAAACTTTGAACATTTGTTTTATATGGATTTTTATTCACTTTTCAGACATGATACTAACATGTGCCCCCTCAGCTGGTGAGCAAGCATTTGTAGCTTGTGCTTTGGCAGAATAGGCCAAAAGCTTATGTTGTGACCCATTTTGGAAATAAAGTATCTTGAAATAATTGGGCATTGGGGAAATGTTTGCAAGTATGCCTTAAAGAAGGCACACACTTCTGCACAGGCTTCTGTATCACAGCAGTGAGTCTAGCCCAGCACAGCAGAAAGGAGAGGCGAGTGATAGAAGGCTGTGCCCTCTCTGTACAGCATCAGTCTGCTTAGCCCATCCCACGTGTGTGCAGTTGACTGTGAACTTTGGTGCCCAGAGTCTGTTGGAAAGGAATGTCATCTGCCCAGTGACCTGTTGGCATAGCCAATTCCTCGGGAGGGCATCTGAGGCTCTTTGAACCTTTGCCTGCAGAAACTCTGACTGTTCCCTCAACCCTTGACATCACCTGCATCACCACCTAGTAACAGTTGGAAGTATCATACAGCATTTGGCATTCTACTTCCTAGAATAAATTCAACAACAGCAAAAAAAAAAAGGAAAGAAAAGAAAGAAAGGAACTTTAAGGGGCTAGTGAGATGGGTCATCAGTTAAGAGCACTGGCTGCTCTTCCAGAGGACCTTGGTTCAATTCACAGGACCCACTATAGCTTACAACAGTCTGTAACTCCAGTTCCAGGAGTTGAACACTCTCACATAGACATACATGAAGGGATGTTGGATTTTATCAAAGGACTTTTTGCCACCCAAAGAGATGATCATGTTGGGATTTTTGGTTTTTTTTTTGTTGTTGTTGTTGTTTTTAGTTTATTTATATGGGATATTAGAATTACAGATTTTCATATGTTCAACCATCCTTGAATCTCTAGGATGAAGCCTACATGATTATGATCTTTTTTATGTGTCCTCTGTGAGGCTCCCCACAAAAGCCAACAGAAAGAGATGCAGATCTCACACCCAAACAGTAGTCAGAGCTCAGGGAGACTCATGGAAGAGTTGGGAGAAAAACTGAGGGACCGGAAGAGGACAGAGACTCCACAAGAAGACCAACAGAGTCAACTAACCTGGACTCTTGGAGGCTCCCAGAGACTGATAATCAACCAAAGAGTGGGCACGGACTGGACCTAGCCTCCTCCCAAACCCCGCCACATATATAGCAGATGCAGCTTGGTCTTCATACAGGTCCTCCAAACAGCTGGAGCAGGGCCTGTTACTGAACCTGTTGCCTATCTGCCTGCCTGTGGATCTTGTCCCCCTAAATGGACAGTGTTATCTAACCTCAGTGGGAGAGCAGGTTCCTAGTCCTGCAGGAACTTGATGTGCAGGGTGGGACATAGGAATGGGGTGAAGGTAGAGGGTTTCACACCCAGAGGGGAACTTCTCCTTCTAAGGGGAATGGAGAGAAGACTTATGTAAAGGGGTACTGGGTGGAAAGGAAGGGATGATATTGAGTTGTAAAGTGAATAAATAAATAATTTTAATAATAAAAATGACATTTGCTTAATGATTCTTAGGCTTAGTGAGACAGTTGAAGATAGACCTACCAAGAAACAATTATGTAGTGCTCCTCAAACTCCTTATGCTGATGAATTATTATTATTTTTATTTTAGATTTTTGCTCCCCACTTTTTATTCAAGACAGAGTTTCTCTGTGTAGCACTGGCTGTCCTGGAACTCACTCCATAGACAAGGCTGGCCTTGAACTCAGAAATCCACCTGCTTCTGCCTCCCACATGTTGGGATTAAAGACATGCTATATTGCTGTGCTATATTGCTGTGAAAAGACACCATAACCAAAGCAACTTTTATAAAGGACAATA
This sequence comes from Apodemus agrarius, assembly GCA_964023405.1. Lineage (NCBI taxonomy): Eukaryota > Metazoa > Chordata > Mammalia > Rodentia > Muridae > Apodemus > Apodemus agrarius. The sequence continues at coordinate 111,712,302 of OZ030010.1, forward strand.
TGTAATTAAAGCTAGTTTACAATTTCAGAGGTTCGGTCCTTATCCAAAACTCTCATGATGGGGAGCATGGCAGTTCCATGCAGACATAGTGTGGGAGAAGGAGCTGAGAGCTCTACATCTTGTTATAAAGACAATAAAGAGATAGAAGACTCACATTTCCATACAGGGCAGAGTTTGAACACTAGGAACCCCCAAAGCCTGCCTACACAGTAGCACACTTCCTCCAGCAAGGCCACACCTCTTTCAACAAGGCCATACCTCCTAATAGTGCCGTGGGCCAAGCATATTCAAACCACCACTCTCTCCCTATCTATTGAATGTAGTACTTGAAGTTCTAGCCAGAGCAATAAGACAACTAAAGAGATCAAGGGAATATGAACTGGAAAAGGAGAAGTTAATTATTTTTATTTGTAGAGGATATAATTATATACATAATAAACCCCCAAAATTCTACCAGACAACTCCTACAGCTAGCTGATAAACAGCTTCAGCAAAGTATCTGGATACAAAATTAACTGAAAGAAATCAGTGGCTAATCCTCCTTTATACGAATGATATACTGGCTTAGAAAGAAATTAGGGAAACAACACCACCCTTTGCAATATCCATGAATAATATAAAATGTCTTGGTGTAACTCTAACCAAGCAAGTGAAAAAGAAATAGATCAAATATACCATAATTTTTCCATAAGGTATTGGGGCTGAAAATCTTTATTCATTAATGAGGTTGTAACTGTTATAATGTCATACATATCATGATGCTTTATTTATCTGTTTATAGTGACATTGGTGGAAACAAACAACAAGAACCCCCCCATGTTGCCAGGCACATAAAGTACATCACAGTCCTGAAAAACAAAGTGTTTTAGTAGGTTGAGATGATTGATGTCATCAGAGTAGACAAAGCAAAGAAAACAAAAGAGTTATCAGTTGCCTGTATTGGAACCAGACACCCTTCCCTTGTGGCTTTCTCTGTGGCTCAAATTGGGCAAAAGTGCTACATCATTGTATAGAGATCAAAAAGAATATTTACAAGAGTAGTCAGAGATACCTCCTCGAGGTTTCTAGTGATTCTGATCTTTCTGACAAAATACTGGGTGTTTTTATTCATATGGTGAGGTGACCACAACTTTGCCATGTCGAAAGGAAAGATAGTGGGAACCAAGGAGCAGGTGCTTATTCCTCTCAAGTCCTTGCTGATTCAAATCAAATGACAAGCTCTGGAGAAGATTGACCTGAAGTTCATTGACACTATCTTCAGGTTTGATTGTGTTCATTCCCAGACAATCGAAGAGAAGAATACATTCATAAGACCACTCAGGAAAAGACTTCATTGACAAAGACAAAGGTGCTTCCAACTGGTAGGATCTAAATTAAAATTTTTTCCAATAAAGAAAGAAAAAGCAGATTATAGATAGTTGTATATATTATATAATATTAAATAGTAATAAACAACTGTTACTGGGTTATGTATTACACAATATTTTATTGTTTTTTAGACAATTAACTCTCCATAGTTAAATATGTATATACATATATTATAGCAAAATTCTATAAAAGTTCAAGTCACTTATGGAAAAATGGGTAGGACAGGGAAATGTAAGAAAATAAAATGGGAGCTTTATGTCTAAAACAGAAATATTTATATTAAAATTAAATATATTTGCCTTTGGAGGAATGTAGAAACAAGATTACTGAGGCAGGTAGCAAATAGTAACACCAGGAACATGACTAGAAAAGGAGTTACAAAAGGGAGTATCCACTTCCAAAAAATCCCAGAACTGGAGATCTCATGATTCCTGAAATTCTTTAGGTGTGACTGTAGCTCTTGGATTTTATTTTTCACTATCCCGGATAGGTTGAGATAGAAACAGCATTCTTCTTGAAGGAACAGGCAAAGACCACCTTCTTTAGCTATCAGGATATCTAGGCTCCATCGGTTCTGAAGCACCATGGCTACCAAAGAATCAATCTGTTTCTGGAATCCCATGGGTCTTGCATGTAGAAGAAAAGTGTCTTGTGGTGTTGATAGAAGAAATGAACGTGTCCTGCTGTGTTGATAGAAGAAACGATTGATCTGTGATCCTAGCATATATATCTGACCAGACCAATATAGGCAGCCCCTATATTTGTCTGTCCAATTTCTACAATAATCTTTTGTCTGGTCAAAGAGAAAGCAAATACAAAAAATTTCTAACCAAACTATTAATCAGTTTTTGTTACAGGATTACCAGCCGCTGCCCACAGAAGAGCAGCTGTCCACAGAGGTACCTGATGAAAACATTTACCAAGTGGATCCCCATGGTGAAAGTCAACTACACCCCAAAATTGATGACAACCCTATGCAGCAGGAAGTAGCTTAAGAGACATGGCTGTCAGCATCGTCATTCCCTTTTCACCAGAGGCTTCCCCCTCCTCTTTTTCTTCTCTTTATAATAATAAGAAGGGAGGAATGTTGGTACTGGGACCCGTTGCCAAGACAATAGCCACCATATTCCCAGAATACATTGGGCTCACCTTTACCTGTGACCACATCACCACATCTGTGTATATATAAGAGGAACACACCCCCCCTCTTACCCCCCTTCTTTTTCCACTGCCACCTTTGCCCTTTCCCTCTCAATAAACCTCATGTGGAATTGTAAAAAAATTAAAAATATAAATATAAATAAACCAAATAAAATACAGAGACTAGTAGAATAGATTAAAATACTCTCCTCCACTTTATACTGTCTATGAGATATTTATTTGAAATATATCAGTTAAGTCAGGCATGGTAGCTAACAACTATAATCTCAATACTTGCTGGGAGGAAGCAGAGAGACCATCATTACTTCCAGGCAAATCTTGGACTTCATAGTGAATTCCAGGCCAATCTGGGCTAAAAATTCAGACCTGTTCTCAAAAATAAGTGAACAAACACACACACACACACACACACACACACACACACACACAGATACATACACACACACAAGGGGTGGGGTGAATCATATAACCTTAAACTGAAGTTACAGATAATTATGAGCCAGTATGTGGGTTCTAGGAATAAAACGACATTATAATACTAAATATGCATTATGAAGTAATAAATCTACAAAACATGTAGAAGAAAAACTGATATAACTAATGTATAACTATAGCTGGAGTGTTTAATGCCTCTTTTAATAATTGATAAAATAATCAGATGGAAAGGGCCAGGATGTATAACTCAGTATCATCAACCAATAGAATCAATCAACATTTACAAGTACTCAACCAAACAAAAATTGAATATACCCTTTCTTTTCAAATAACCACTGTAGTCACACATTTTTGCAGCCTATTTTAAAAAACAGTCAACCACCCCTCTAGCCCACCACCCAGCAGAGGTAGTGGAAGAGAAAAGTTATTCGAATAAAAGGGAAGTGGACCCATTTAATAATCATTCTTTGGGGGCAAGCTCTATTTTTTTTTCTCAGCAGTTCAGTCCTGTAGCAAACACCAAATATGAATCAGCAGCTACAGTCCAGTCCTCTTGGCAGGCAGACAACATGCATGAAACAGCAATTGTGGTTCAATCCTGAAGAAAGTACAAGGCTTGCCAACCTTCCCAAAGCCACTGAAGCAGCAAGAACCCGATGAGCAGTTCTTTGGCAAGTTTCTCTCAATGGAGGCATTGCCACAAGAGGAGCTCAACAACACTATATAAGTGGAACCAATACATGAACCAATACATGCATGCTGTTAGCAAGCGAGGCTGAGCAAAGGAAACCAATGCTCCAGTTCCCACTGTCTGTGGGGTTATATTTGTCACATGTCCTTTCACATGTTTGCTATAGCAAAACATCCTTTCACCTGTGTCTACTTCAGAAAAACATGCTTTGACATGTCTGCTTTAGCAAAACATCCATTCACCTGTGTGCACCAACAAAACATCATCTGATATAACTGATTTTCCAAAGAAACCAGAAGCTTCTACTTCAAACCACAGAACATAAATCAAGATAGGCTCTGTCCCTGGACAATAAATAAACTATAAATAAAACAATTAAAATCATGTAGATTTTGTTCTTGGAATGTAATAGAATCATACTAGAAACCAATAAGTAAAAGGTAACAGATAACTCTCAAGTACTTGGGAAGTAAGCAACAAACTTCTCAATAATCCATGGAACAAGTAGTAATACTCAAGGGAATTTTACAACATACAGTGATACCAGTCAGGCAATGGTGGTCCATGCTTTTAATCCCAGCACTCAGGAGGCATAATTAGGCAGATCTCTGTGAGTTCAGACCAGCCTGGTTGAGAGAGAGAGGGAGAGGGAGAGAGAGAGAGAGAGAGAGAGAGAGAGAGAGAGAGAGAGAGAGAGAGAGAGAGAGAGAGAGAATACTGAAGGACAGAAATCATCCGGATATGGTATCACATAATTTTTTATTGGATATTTTCTTAATTTACATTTCAAATGTTATCCCTTCCCAGTTTATCCCTGGGTAATCCCCTATCCACTCCTCTTCCCCCTGTTTTTATGAGGGTGTTACCCCAGCCACCTACCCACTACCACCTCCCTGCCCTCACTTTCCCCTACACTGGGGCTTTGAGCCTTCACAGGACCAAGGGTCTTGTCTCCCGTTGATGCGTAACAAGGCTATCATCTGCTACATTATGCAGCTGGAGCCATGGGTCCCTCCATGTGTATTCTTTGGTTGGTGGCTTAGTCTCTGGGAGCTCTGCGGGGTCTGGTTGGTTGATATTGTTGTTCTTCCTATGGGGTTGCAAATCCCTTCAACTCCTTCAGTCCTTTCTCTAACTCCTCTATTGGGGTTCCTATGCTCAGTCCATAGCACATACTTTTAATCTCAACATGTAGAAGGTAGGCAGGTAGAGGTAGGCAGATGTCTATGAGTTCAAAGTCAGCTTTGTCTGCATAGGAAGTTCCTGGTCACCCAAGGCTATCTTAAAGCTACCTTGTCTTAAAATATAGCAAACAAATAAAACAACAAAATGTAATGAGTAAAGTCTATTAAATTGAAAATAGAAACATAGAAAACTACCAATAAAAATATAACCAGTTATCTCATTGATTGTCTAGTTACTTATATGGTACTGGGTTCTATGAGGATATTTTCATACATATATATTCTGCACTCCTTTCTCTCTTCTGTCTGCTTTGTTCCCCTAGACAGTGTTACTTTTACATTTATGCTGTGTGTTTATGTGTGTGTGTATGATTTTATATTTCTACATGAAATATAGGAACCACAAACGTCTTTATGAGTTTGATTTAACTTGCTTAATATAAGTATCTTCTGTTGCAGCCATTTTCCTATTAATGACATATTTGCCTTATTCTACTTGGCTGAAAAAAATCCATTCTGTATATATACAAAATTCCTTATCTATTTCTCTTTTGTTGGGCTCCTAAGTTGTTTCTATAAATTAGCTATTGTAAGGAGTGCTTTAACAAACATTACTGTGCAAGCATCTATGTAATATGTTGACTTGTTTTCCTGCAGATGGTATTACTGCATCATGTGGTAGATTCATATTTAGTTTTTGGGAAAATCATCATCATTCTGACTTCCATAGTAGTTACACTCTCTCTTATTTCCGCCATCAATGTGTCAGGATTCCCTTCTGTCAGCATCTTCGCCAGCATTTCTATTTGTTTCCCAGTTCCTGAAATTCTAACAGAGTGAACTGGAATCTTGTGGTCTTCATTTGAACAACTTTAAGAATATGGAACATTTCCTCATGTTTATTACTTTATCTTTTGAAATCTAATTGCTCAGTTTATTAGCTAATTTGCTAATTGGGTTGTTTGAATTTTTATTTTTGTGCACGTAGATATGGGGGAATGAATATACCACATTTGGTATGAGGAAATTAAAGGACAACTTATAGGAATGTCTTCTCTTCTGCACTATGTGACTCATAGGGATCAAACCCAGTTTGTCAGGCTTGGTGGCAAGCACATTTAACTGTTGAGTCATCTTTCCAGCCCTTAGGTCTTTGTATATTTTAGATATGAATCCTCTGTCAGATACATAGCTAGCAGGTATTTTTCTCCTATTCTTTGTACTGCCTCCTCATTCAATTTATTGTCATCTTTGCTATGCAAAAGGCTTTTAACTTCAAGAAGTCCCATTTGTCAATCATTTGATGTTTCTTGAACAACTGGAGTTCTATTCCCAGTCTTTGCCTGTTTCTATATCTTGAAGTATTTTCATTTTTTTCTCTAACAATTTTAGCTTCAAGTCTTAAACTGGGGTCTTTCATCTATTTGGAGTTGTTTTTTAGTCAGAGTGAGAGATAGAGATCTAGTTTCATGTTCTTTGTATGGATACCTAATTTTTCCAGTATCATTTGTTGAAATGGCTATATTTTCTCATGTGTATTTTTAATCTTTTTTAAAAAATTAGGGTAGCTGTACCTGTGTGAGTTTATATCTGAGTCATTTTATTCCTCTGACCTGTTTGATTTTGTGCCAGTACCACACTATTTTTGTTGCTATAAAAAGCCAATTCTTTAAAGTGGCTAAGAAACTTGACAAATTTTCAGGAATACTGACAAAGCAAAAGAGAAAAACAATTAGATTACCAGGTTACCAGTATCTACAATGAAACAGGAGACATCATTATATATCCTATCACCATGAAAGGGATGATCAGATAATGCTACAAATTCACATATTTATTTGACAGTATGGAGAAAATGAACCTATTCCTTGAAAACTATAAATTAATACTAAGCACTCCAAATAAAATAGATCATTTGAATAGCAACATAATGCAGGAAATTTAATTTGTGGTTTAGAAAATTTCCCCAAGCAGAAATCTCTAGGTATTTGAATTATTATTTCTATGGACTATTCTGTAAAATAGTTAAAGGAATATTACACCAATTTTGCATATTTTCCAGAAAATAAAAGAGAATAGGGTATTTCCCAAATCTTTTTATTAATTGATTCAAAAACTAAATGTAGTATAAAAAACATTCTACATGACTTTTGACTATAAATACAAAAAATCCAAACAAATGTTATCAGATAGATTTCAATTTTATATAAAAAGAACATTATACAGCATAAGAAAGAAGAATTTATTCTAGAAATATAAGACTTCTTCCATCTTCAACATTCAAGTAATATAATCTGTCATATTAACATGATAGAGAAAAAAGCATATAGCAATATGCATCAATGTTGAAAAGGCATTTGTTCAAAGTTAATAATACCTATGTATAAGGAGAAATTGTCAGAAAAACAGGTCATCGTTGTAAATTTTGTAGGGATTTTTCTCAGAGAAAGAAGCTTTAGGGTTTATTAAATCTGCACTGTCTCACTTTATGAAGCTCATATCCATCCTTTGTTCTTACCTTCGTTCTGTGGACTGCAGCCTACTTAGTTCTTTGGCCATTTTAAGGTGTCCAATTAGATTTCTGTTCTAATGTAGGCATTTTATAACTACGAATTTCCTTCTAAGTATGGTTTTAATTGTATCTTGCATATATTATCTTTTTTTGTTCTCTCTCATCATAAAATGTTTTTGTTTCTTCTCATAATCACCAGTTGCAAGTAACCTGGCATTGAGTTCATTGAAGCCTTGCTCAGGAATTTGCTTGATATACTCAGTGAAACTACATCAGAGAAAAATAATATTTCATTTCCCAGGAAGAATGAAACCTGACCCCAAGCATATGCTACCATGATTCAACTTTGAGCTCTGACTGGATAATTCAGAAACTAGTTTTTGGGTATCCCAAAATCAAGGCACTGTCTTGAAAAAAAATATAAAGTCTAATATAATCCTTTTTTCTCAAGAAAGATAAAAATTGGAATACTTATTCAAGAGAAAAAGTAGGATAAAAACAAACTACGGTGATTCAGAATAACCTGATGATTGGTTCATGTTATTTCCTGATGAAGTGTTAATTTCTCTTTTTTTTAATTTTTTATTTGCTATTTTATTTATTTACATTTCAAATGTTATCCCTCTTCCTGGTTTCCCCTCCACAAATCCCCTATCTCGTTTCCCCTCTCCCTGCTTCTATGAGGGAGCTCCCCCACTATCCACCCACCCACTCCTGCCTCCCTGCCCTAGCATTCCCCTAAGTTGGGACACCAAGTCTTCACAGGACCAAGGGCCTCCCCTCCCATTGGTTTCAGATAAGGCCATCCTCTGCTACATAAATGGCTGGAGCCATGGGTCCCTCCATGTGTAGTCTTTGGTTGGTGGTTTATTTTGTGGGAGCTCTGAAGGGTCAGGTACTTTGCTGCCATTTAGTGTTTCCATAGAGACATTTTGCAGTTTGTCTTTATGTACTTCTTATTTTAGTGGCTATACAAGGGCTTAAAGTACATTTTCTGTCTTCCTGCTGAAATTAACATTTACCAAATTCCTAACCTTATATGTATCGAAGAGAGGTGATATTACATTCCACACATATTTACATAAGGAAACAATAACAGTTATCTAGCTTGTACAATGTGTTATTATGCTATTGTAAGCATAATACAATTTTATTATAACTCATAGACTTTGCTTGTATCTAAAACCATACTTCTTATTTGTAACACTATTAATAAGATGAAAAGTTGCCAATAGTTGATGGAAAACATAAAAAAAAATAATGGAAAAGCTATAGAAAGTACAATGATGCAGACAAATTTTCATCTCAAATTCATTGTCATCTGTCTGTGTGACTTTGGACCAGTTACTTTGTTCTTCTAGCTTCCACTTCCTCCTCCATAAAACAAGGAACATATATTTACATGGAAAGGTCAATATGAGGATAAAATAAGTCAAAGCCTTGGTATAGTTCTTGTTACACAATGTACACAGAAGATGCTCATCTTTTCTTTCTCTAGGTCACTAGTATCATTCATCTATGTGAATCTACTGTTTTCAATCATGTGCTGGTTTAATATTTCCTCACACTAGATTGTAGGTCATAGGGAAATTTTTCAGTGGTGGAAATATCACAGAAAGTGTTTCCTTGTTTATATATATATATATATATATATATATATATATATATATATATGTTGCAGAGACAAAGTAGTGTCAATTATGTAAAAGGTATACTGTAAGTTTTCTTAAAGTATTTTTTGTTTAAAATAGCACATAAAGAATGGTTTTTATTATGGTATTTTTCATATATTGATATTTCTAATCCTCCTTCCATGTACCCTTTCTAAATATATTAATACTTAAACACAGTTTTTGAAGTTAAGGCTAGAGATAAAATGGTGGGATTTTTATGTAACATCATGGTTCCTTCAGATTTTAATTATGAGACAATTATAAGATGTTTGTCCATGAAATTCATGTAGGAGGATTTCATAGCTTCATACCTAACCTGCCTCACTCTCTCGGTATAAAATGTGAATTTAGTAAACCCTTGAATTTATTGAGATATTTACTTGTTGCATGCATAGGGGAGTGATGTAAGCAAACACCTGATTTTAATCACCATTGAGAATTAACAAAAACTTAAATCTTTAGTCAGCTGAGAGAATGAAAATACATTAGAAAAGTTGACATCATGGAAAGGTCATAGAGAATTTTAGTATTTTCTCTTCTATGAATCTGTCACAGCCAATGTTATTATTATCATGTATCATCAATAAAGACAAAGCTATTGGGACAGGAAAGCCAAGGGACATCTAATAATAGGGAGATTGCATAAGCATTCTAGCATCACACTGAGCAAATTTCAGCAATATGATTGAAGGCATTGTTTGCCGGTTTGTACATATATCTGCTGTTTCCATAGAAAACAAAAATTAATAAATGACTTACAATAAATCATATACATTTTATTATGTTTTTGAGGTGTTTCTTTATAGCTAACACCACCCAAAAAATTGTAGAGAATAGATATTGATGCAAAACGTGAACTATTAGTCAAATTGATTAAAAAAAAGTAGAGTTTTCTCTAAACTACTGTTTTCATTTCTGGGGTTTAAAATTGATTCATTCCACACTTTCACCCAGAAACAGACCTGGCAATTGAAAACATCAGTTGTAATTCTATTGCATTTTTCTCTTAATGTTGTCTCTCTGGCATACTATTCTGATTGGAACCTGGTGGTGCGTCTCATTGACAGTCTCTATTTTGAAATTGCCTTGGGTTGTTTGCAGATTTGATTCTGTCTGTTGTTTTTGGCAGTTCTAGCCATGTTAAGCACTAAGAAAATTCTGGAATAGTCTTCTAAAAATTTTCACCAATGAGAAGCTAGTAATCAAGCATCTACCAATCTATCTGTCTTACTACCTCTCTCTCTGCCTGTCTGCCTGTCTACCTATCTATCTACTTACCTAGTATGTGATTTTCATGTTGAAGAAAATGTGAAGTAGTTTTACAAACTTGTGAATATTCATTCTTTTGTGTATAAAATGAATTTTGAAAGGGAGGAACAAAGAAAACTAAAAGTCTATGGCTATATAATGTTCTGTATTTACTGTTTAAGATTATGAAGTTTGTAATGTTTTATAAACATAAAATTAAAATATTGTACAATTGTCCTAGTATAGAGACAATTATGTGAACTCCTTTAGGGTCAGTTTCTTTCTTTCTTTGTTGTAGTTTTTTATTTTTAATTATTTTATTTATTTACATTCTACAATTTGTTCCCTTCCTGTTCCCCCCAAGTTCGTCATCCCATCTCTCCTGAACTAACCCACCCCCAAGCCTTTAAGAGGGTCCTCCACGACCTGCCCACCCACCCCTACCTCACTTCCCCTGGTATTCCTCTTCCCTCAGGCATCCAGTTTCCATAAGATTAAGTACTTCCTTTCCTACTGAGGCTAGATAAGGCAGTCCTCTTCTACCCAAGTGCCCTGAGGCATGGAACAGCCTATGTATGCTCCTTGGTTGGTGGCTTAGTCTCTGGGGGCTCTGAGGGGTCTGGGTTAGTTGACACTGTTGTTATTCCTATGCAGTTATAATCCCCTTCAGCTATATCAGTCCTTTCCCAAATTCTTCCATACGGTCCCAACCTCAATCTAATAGTTGGTAATAAGTATAGGCATTTGTCTCAGTCTACTGTTGGTGGAGCCTCTTAGAGGACAGCCATGCCAGGCTTCTTTCTGCAAGCACGATACAACATTAGTAACAGTGTCAGGGTTTGGGGTGAACTAATGGGATGGATCCCAAGTTGGGTCAGTCACTGGATGGCTTTTCTTTCAGTCTCTGTTCCATTTTTGTACCTGCATTTCCTTTAGACTGGAACAATTATGGGTCAAAAAATTTTAAGATGTGTGGGTAGTCCTATCCCTCAACTGGAGGCCATGTCTATCTACTGGAGGTGGTCTCTTCAGGTTCCGTCTCCCCACTTTTGGACATTTTGGCTAAGGTCATCTCCATTGGCTCCTGGGAGTCTCTCCCATCCCACGTCTCTGAGATATTTCAGTTCTTCCTGCCCCACCCATCCCACACTACTGAATATTTTGATTCAGTCTCCTGGTCCTCTGGGCTTCTTTCCTGTTACCCTTCTCCTGTACCTGATTCTGCCCCACTTTCCTCTCAACCCTCCAACCAAATCCCTTACTCCCTCTGCCCCCAGGAGTGTAGACAGGCCTGTGAGTGCAGGTAGGACCACCATTGCTGCTCAGAGGAACCTACCTGGAACCCTCAGGACAAAGGATCCGAGGAGCTGCCTGAGACAGGAGCCTTCCCATTTCCATCTGTGCCCAGAGCTGATCCTGGGCCAGAGAGCTACATACACAAATACCACCAGGAGAGAGCTCGTCTCCACAGAATGCCTATATATCTATGAGCACAGGAAAGACCACAACTTCTCTTCAAATACCTGGCCCAAGAGGGACATGCTCATAGCCATCAGAACACAGGAACCAAGGATCATCAGCTGGGGAAAGAATCTTTCTGGTTTCTGTCTACACTCTAGAGCTGACCCTGTGCTACAGCTCTCCATACCTAAGTTATGGACCAAATGGATTTAACAGATATCTATAGAACATTTCATACTAAATCAAAATAATATACCTACTACTCAGCACCTCATGGTACCTTCTTCAAAATGGACCATAAAATCAGTCACAAAACAGACCTCAACAGATGTAAGATTGAAATTATCCCATATATCCTCTCAGATCACTATGGATTAAGGATGGTCTTCAATAACAACAAGAACAACATACACATGAAAGCTGAACAATGCCCTACTCAATGATATCTTGGCCAAGGAAGAAATAAAGAAAGAAATTAAAGACGTTTTAGAATTTGATGAAAATGAAAGTACAACTCTGAGTGCCTCCAAATGGAAACTGGAGAGAGCATACACTATTGGCTTGGCATCGCTGCTTAAAACTTGAGAACAAAAAGAAGCAAATACACCCAAGATGAGTGGACTGCAGGACATAATCAAACTCAGGGCTGAAATCAACCAAATAGAAACAAAAAGAACTATACAAGAAAATCAATCAAACCAAGAGCTCGTTCTTTGAGAAAACCAACAAGATAGATAAATCCTTAGCCAAACTAACCAGAGGGCAGAAAGACAAATCAACAAAATCAGAAATGAAAAGGGAGACATAGCAACAGATATGGAGGAAACCCAAAAATTCATCAGATCCTACTACAAAAGCCTATAATAAAAAAACTGGAAAATCTAGATGAAATGGACAATTTTCTAGAGAGAATACACATACCAAAGTTAACGAGGATCAGATAAATTATCTAAACAGTCCCATAACACCTAATGCAATAGAAGTAGCCATCCATAGTCTCCAAACTAAGAAAAGCCTGGAACCAGATGGATTTAGTGCTCAGTTCTATCAGACCTTGAATGAAGACCTAATACCAATACTCTCTAAACTATTCCACAAATTAGAAACAGAAGGAACACTACCCAATTCCTTCTATAAAGCCACAATTACTCTAATACCTAAACCACACAAAGACCCAACAAAGAAAGAGAACTTTAGACCAATTTCCCTTATGAATATTGATGCAAAAATACTAAATAAAAATCTTGCCAACCAAATCCAAGAACACATCAAAACGATCATTCACCATGGTCAAGTAGGCTTCATCCCAGGGATGCAGGGATGGTTCAATATACAGAAATCCATCAATGTAATTCACTATATAAACAAACTCAAAGAAAAAACACCACATGATCATTTCATTATATGCTGAGAAAGCATTTGACAAAATCCAATACCCCTTCAGGATAAAAGTCTTGGAAAGATCAGAAATTCAAGGCCCATACCTAAACACAGTAAAAGCAATATACAGCAAACCAGTAGCCAACATCAAACTAAATGGAGAGAAACTTGAAGTAATCCCACTAAAATCAGGGACTAGACAAGGCTGCCCCCTCTCTCCATATCTATTCAATATAGTACTGGAAGTCCTAGCCAGAACAATTAGACAACAAAAGGGGGTCAAAGGGATAAAAATTTAAACGGAAGAAGTCAAGATATCACTGTTTGCAGATGATATGATAGTATACTTAAGTAACCCCCAAAATTCCACCAGAGAACTCCTAAACCTGATAAGAAACTTCAGCAAAGTGGCTGAACATAAAATTAACTCAAACAAATCAGTGACCTTCCTATACTCAGAGGATAAACAGGATGAGAAAGAAATTAGTGAAACAACACCATTCACAATAGTCAAATAATATAACATACCTTGATATGACTCTAAGCAAGTGAAAAATCTGTATGACAACAACTTCAAGTCTCTGAAGAAAGAAATCAAAGATCTCAGAATTATTCCATTTTTAAGGAAAGAAAAACTGCAATATGATATCATGTGGGTAAATTTTAAGGACACCATGCCAAGTGAAATAAGGCCATCTGTCAAATACAAATAATGTATGTTTCCTGATATGATGTATCTAAAACAGTCAAATGCATAACTACAGGGAACTGAATAGTCATTATCAGGAACCAGAATGGGTATGAGGAGTTATTTAATGAGTACACTTTTTTCCCCTGCAAGATGAAAATATGGAGAGTTTAGGTAAGGTCCTTGGTTGAGGGATGGGGTCATCCACCCTTCTCAAAAAATTTAACCCAGGATTGTTCCTGTCTAAAGGAAATACAGGGACAAAGAGTGGAGCAGAGACTGAAGGAAAGGCCATTCAGAGACTGCCCCACTTGAGGATTCATCCCATATGCAACCACCAAACCCAGACACTATTGTATATGCCTAGAAGTGTTTGCTGGCAGGAACTGGATATATCTGTCTCCTGAGAAGCTCTGCCAGAGCCTGACAAATACAGATGCAGATGCTTGCAGCCAACCATTGGACTGAACACCAGGACCCCCAATGGGGGAGTTAGAGCAGGGTCTGAAGTAGTTTGCAACCCATAGGAAGAACAACTATATCAACTAACCGGACCCCCAAGGGCTCCCAGGAACTAAACCACCAACCAAAGAGTACATATGGAAGGACCCATGCCTCCAGCTGCATATGTAACAGAGGATGGCCTTGTCTGGCATCAATGAGAGAGGAGATTCTTGGTCCTGTGAAGGCGTAGGCATAGAGGAATGACAGGGTGGTGAGGCAGGAGTGGATGGGTGGGTAGGAGAGCACCCTCATAGATGCAGGGAGGAGGATGGGTGGGATAGCATGGTTGTGGAGGGGAATATGGGAAAAGGGATAACGTCTGAAATGTAAATAAATAAAATAACCAATAAAAATAAAAAAACAGTGCTAGAGATTTGTGCATGTACATAACACTTTCCAGTTGCTAAAGTAGTAAATATGATGATCTGTTTATTTTACTACAATTAATAATAAAATAAATAAGTCATACTATGCTATAAAAAAACCATTAAAAAAACTAAGTGTGTACCGTAAAATTATGCAGCAAATTTTAACTTTTGGCATTTTCTCTTTAATGTATCCAGAAGAATAAAATCAACTAGATTTCTTTAGACTTTTTAAGAGTCCCTAATTCTATTCAACCCCTTTCAGTCACCCTTCCCTTTTCTTAAACACCATTCAAGTTACTCAGACTTCTGGCATTGTGACTCCACATCTCTCCCCAGAGCCTTCAACTTGGCAGCTCTTACTTCAGGACCTTCTATCATTTCTGCCTCCCACTCCTATTTGAGCCTGCACTTAACTCCCCGAGACAGAACTGCAGATCAGGGAAGCTGTCACTAGCTGCATACAATTGGAGAATTTCCAGCCCTGCAAGCCAGGAACTGGTATGGCATATTCTAGAACTTGTATGAGGAACACTATATTAGACAGCAGCAATCTTATCTGGAAGTGGTGCATATCTAGAATCCCAGCACTCTTAGAGCAGAGGCCAAGGCCTAGGCAGGTCGATCACAAATATCAAGATAGCTTGAGTTACACAGTGAAACTTAGTCTTAAAGGGGTGTAGATTTAAGTACCCAGGAAGAGTAGGCAGGAGGATAGCCAATTCAAGGTCAGTTTGTGCTACATAGGGGGTATAAAATCTGTTTTAGCTCCATAGTGACCCTTTCTAAAATGAAAACAAATACAATCAAGCAAAAAAAAAAAAAAATCACCAAGGGTTGAGGAGATAGCTCAGCAGAAGAGAGGCTTTACTATATTGTATAAAGACACTGAATTCTTCCCCAGCACTGATAGCAAAGGTAGCAAAACTTTTAGAACAGATTTTTACAGATCTTGAAATCAAAGTTTTAAAAAGTACCTCTAAAGTAAGGAAGAGAAAGTTGAACAGAGTTGGCAAAAGTTCTTACTAAACATTCTTGGGTCAGATCCCTTTGTCTAAATCACAATTGTTGTCACTAATAAGATATCACATAGTCCACAAATAGATATACAATTGATTTTATCAGTGCTGGACCTCTAAGAAACACAAGTTCTCAGAAGCAATGGAAGATAGATTAGTTAGAAAATAATTCCAGACATATACTTAGGTAAGCTATTAGCTTTGCAGAGAAAAGCCTTGAGCAAGAAATCCAGTCAGTCCCACTTAAGCATGGTGTACTAACCTGCCCTGTGGCTGGTGATTTCATGCATGTCTCTTGCTAATAGTATTTGGAAGCAACACACACACACACACACACACACACACACACACACACACACACCATTATTAGGCCACAAACCAGCTTTCAGGAAGTAAAACCTTACAACCACACAGGACCTGTTCCTTCTAATCTTAATCAATAATTTTGTCTGTAAACATGTACTTTATAAATGACATCAACAGGACAGTACATGATACACATAAACAAGAAAAAAAAACTTGTATAAGAAAGGAAAAAGCACAGTTGGTAGAACACTTGGTAGAGCATGCACAAGCCCTGATTTTAAGCCCAAGTCACATAAAACCAGGCATAGTGGCATATGCTTGCAAATATTGGCATATAGGGGCTGAAAAGATGACTCAGCAGTTAAGAGTCATCTTGCTGCTTTTAACCAAGGGCCTAGGTTTGATTCCCAGCATCCACATGTTGGCTCACAACAGTCCATAACTCCAGTTCTAGGGTACCTGACATCCTCTTCTGGTCTCTGTGGGTACCAGGAATGCATGCGGTATACAGAAACACACACATGCAAAACCTTTATACACATAAAATATTTTTAAAATGTTCACATATATGCCATTTATATGTGCATATGCAAATTTATGTTTATTAAATGGTGTTAAACCATACAAACTAATCTTGTTGTTCAATGTATTAGTTTATTTCATATAGTTCTTCATATTACTAAATATATATTATTTTTATTATAATAAGCAAATTAGTTTGTTAATTCTTCTAAATATAAAAATAATATTACCTCATATTATGTGGCAAAACTTTTCTGGGGGAATGCAACACACATGTCTACTCACCCCACATAGGGAATCCATACCTGACCAAGATATGGATACAACCAAAGTCCAACTTGGTAAATCAAGTTTTATTGGGTTTACTTACAGGAGTATGGGTGAAGGGTTACTTACAGGAACAGAAATGACTCAACGACGGCTGCGTCATCAAGGTTCACCTCAGTATGGGTGACAGGTCATAAAACCAGGAAATGGAGCAACTGCACAGCCTGCAGGCAGCTCAACAAATTGGAGTGTGTTATTTCCAGTTGCCCCTGATTGTCTAAACCCCTTTCAGGCAGGCAGCTGGGCAAAGTAGTTATGCTTTTTATTTCCCTGATGACTGAGAATGTTAAACATTTCCTTGTTTCTCACCATTTGAGATTCTTTTGCTGAGAATTCTCTTTTTAGAATCTTTTTTTTGGGGGGGAGGGGGGTTTGGGGTTTTCGAGACAGGGTTTCTCTGTGTAGCCTTGGCTGTCCTGGAACTCACTCTGTAGACTAGGTTGCCCTTGAACTCAGAAATCCACCTGCCTCTGCCTCCCAAGTGCTGGGATTAAAGGTGTGTGCCACCATTGCCCGGCCCTCTTTTTAGAATCTTTAATTCTCCAAAACACCACTTTTAATTTGATTATTTTGGTTTTTCTGATATCTAGTTTCTTGAGTTCTTTATAGATTTATGGATCTTTATGGATATTAGTTCTCTATTTGGCATGGAGCTGAAAAATCATTTCCCTATCTGTAGGCTGCTGCTGCTGGACTGTGTCCTTTGCATTACAGAAGCTTCTCAGTTTCCTTATGTCTCATTTATTAATTGTTGTTCTTAGTGTTCCTGTTCAGAAAGTTGTCTTCTGTGCCCATGTAGTTTTTAATCACTACTGCTCTGTACAGCTTGAGGTCAGGGATGGTGATTACCCCAGAAGTTCTTATGTTCTTGAGAATAGTTTTCACTATCCTGGGTTTCTTTCCATCTTCTGAGATCTTCAATTTCGTTCTTCAGAAACTTGAAGTTCTTGTTATACAGGTCTTTTACTTGCTTGATTGGAGTTACACCAAGTTATTCTGTACTATTTGTGGTTATTGTGAAGGGTGTTGTTTTTCTTTACTTCCTTCTCAGCCCATTTATCATTTGTATACAGGAGGGCTACTAATATTTTTAGTTGAATTTGTATGCAGCCATTGTGGCGCAGGATTTTATCAGCTGTAGGAGTTCCCTGGAAGAATTTTTGGAGTCACTTACGTATGCTATCATATCAAGTGCAAATAGTGATACTTTGACTTCTTCCTTTCCAATTTGTATCTCTTTGATCTCCTTTAGCTGTTTTACTTGTTCCTCCTAGAACTTCAAGTACTATATTGAATAGATATGGAGAGAGTGAACAGCCTTGTCTTGTTCCTGGTTTTAGTGAAATTATTTTGACTTTCTCTACATTTAATTTGATGTTGGCTATCAGCTTGCTGCAAATTGCCTTTATGATTGTTTAGATATGTCACTTCTATCCCTGATTTTTCCAAGACTTTTGTCATGAAGGGGTGTTAGATTTTTG
Source organism: Apodemus agrarius (assembly GCA_964023405.1). NCBI lineage: Eukaryota > Metazoa > Chordata > Mammalia > Rodentia > Muridae > Apodemus > Apodemus agrarius. The sequence continues at coordinate 111,730,627 of OZ030010.1, forward strand.
TCAAAGGACATTTTAGCATATGAAGTGGAAACTTAAGGGTTTTTTGGAAAGTCGGTAGTGTTGGATGGTGTCTTGCCTGGGCAAACACATGAAGGAGTCTTTTCTGGAAGTGGACAAAGGTGAAAGGCTAAGGCAGACTCATGAAGGAACATTTTGCTTAGGCAGACACAGGGAGAAAGGATGTGCTGCTAAAGCAAGCACATGAAAGGACACGTGATGAAGGATTCTTTGCTCACAAGACTCATATATTGATCTGCATTTCACTGTATAGTTGAGCTCTATTTGTCAGGAACCCATAGAAAGAAATGCACCCAAAAACTTCTGGTAGTGTTCTGCAGCTTCCTGCCACCTCCTCAGATTTAGACTGACTGGCAGAGTAATGTCATCTGAGCCAGATACTGAGGCTAGTTGTACTGAGGCAAGACCCGTGATGTTCAGAAGAATCCACAGTGACTGAGGCTGACCTTGGCTTGCTGATACAGCTAGCTGGGCAACACTTAGTCTCCAGTCTTTGCTGATCTTAGCTTCCTGAGAGAGGCACAGCCCAAAACTCCTGGCGTTCCTGCTGGTCCCTCCTGCTGAGTCCTGCATGCTTAGGCTGAGGCCTGGCTGTCTCTGCTAGGTAGTGCCACCACTGCTGATTCATCTTTGCTATCCTGACTCTAAGGAACCAGACTGCTGGTGTATCCATGAAGTATTTGCAAGTGGATCAAGCTGCATCTGCCTGCTAACCTGTGAAGTGACCTATTTCCAGACAACACAGACTGGAGTTGCTCCAAAGAACCTTTCTAAATTAGTCCACTTCTCCCATATCCTTTTTTTCCCACTACCTCTGGTGGGATGTGGGCTACAAAGGAGGTTAAACGTATTTAAGAACCATCAGCAATTAGAAACAATGAATTCATGAAATTCTTAGACAAATGGATGGAGCTGGAGAACATCATACTAAGTGAGGTAACCCAGTCTCAAAAGAATACCCATGGTATGCACTCACTGATAAGTGGATATAAGCTTGGAATACCCAAGACACAATGCACATATCAAATGATGTCCAAGGAGAAGAAAGGGGTGGCCCCTGGTTTTGGAAAGACTCAGTGCATCAGTGTAGGGGAATACCAGAACAGGGAAGTGGGAAGGGGTGGATGGGGGAACATGGGGAGGGAAAAGGGCTTTTGGGACTTTTGGGGAGGGGAGAGCCAGGAAAGGGGAAATCATTTGAGATGTAAATAAAGAATATATAGAATAATAAAGAACTATCATTAAAAATAAAATTAAAATAATAAAGTTACAGGCATCCAATGAGATGATCATGTGGTTTTTTTTCAGTTTATTTATATAGTAGATTACATTTATTAATTTTCACAAGTTCAACCATCTTTGAGTATCTGGAATGAAGCCTACTTGATCAATGGTAGGTGATAATTTTATGTGTTCTTGGATTTAATTTGCAAGTATTTTATTGTATATTATTACATTCATGTTCATAAGAGAAATTGATCTGTAGTTATCTTTTTTGTTGAAACATTACATGGTTTGGGTATCAGGATAACTGTGTCCACATAAAATAAATTGGGAAGAATTCCCTGTGTCTCTATTTTGTAGAATAATTTTAGTATTGGTGTTAACTCTTCTGCTAAAACTGTCTAAGCCTGGGAAACTTTGCCTGAGAGATTTTCATTGACTGATTCTATTTCACTAGAGGTTATAGGTTTATTTAAATGGTTCATCTGGTTTTGATATAACTTTGGTAAGTGGCACCTATTAAAAAATTATCCATTCCTTTTGAGATTTTCAAATTTGGTTGAATACACATTGTTAAAGTATATCCTTATGAATCTCTGGATTTTCTGTGTGTCTGTTGCTCTGTCCCTTGTTTTGTTTCTGATATTGTTAATTTGGATATTCTCTGCCTCTTAGTTTAGATAAGATTTTGTCTATTTTGTTTATTTCCTCAAAGAGCTTTCTTTCACTGATTTTTGTATACTTCTGTTTCTACTTTATTAATCTCAGCCCTCAGTTTGATTGTCTCTTACCATCTACTTCTCTTGGCTATCCTTTTGCATTTTTTTTTGTTCTAGAGCTTTCAGGAATGTTGTTAAGTTGCTAGTATTTTTTACAGGCACCTAGTGCTATGAGCTTTCCTCTAAGAACAGCTTTTATTATGTCCCATAATTTGGAGTTTGTTTTGCATTCATTTTCATTGGATTCTAGGAAGTTATTAATTTCTTTATTTCTACCTTGACTGAGTAGTCGTTTAGAAGGTCATTGTTCAATTTCCATGAATTTGTAGGGTATTGTTTCTATTGTTATTGATATCTGGCTTTAAACCATAGTGGTCTAATAGGATTCAGAGAGATACTTCAATTTTCTTATATCTATTAAGACTTGCTTTATGCCTGAATATATACCAATTTTGGAGAAGGTTCTGTAAGGCACTGAGAAATAGGTATATTCTTTTGTGTTTGGGTAAAATGTTCTGTAAATATCAGTTAGGACCTTTTGGTTTATAACGTCTGTTAGTTCCAGTATTTCTCTATTTGGTTTTTGTCTGGATGATGTGTCCCTTGGTGAGAGTGGAGTGCTGAAGTCTCACATTATCAGAATGTGAGAGTTAATATGTGATTTAAGCTGTAGTTATGATTCTTTTACAAAAGATGGTGACCTTCTGTTTGGGGCATACATGATAATAGTTGAAATGTCATCTGGTGAATACTTTCTTTAATGAGGATGTAGTGTCCTTCCCCATCTCTTTTAAACAAATTTGGTTTGAAGTCTATTTTGATAGATATTAAATTGGTTACACTATCTTGCTTCTTTGATCCATTTGATTGGAATATGTTTATCCCAGGTGATGACTAATCTTGATGTTGAGGTATGCTTTTGTATGCAGCAAAAGGATGGTTCCTGCTTTTCTGTACATTTTGTTAGTCTGTCTTTTTTATCGTGGAATTAAGACTATTGCTATTTCGAGGAACAGCAGGCCTCAATAACAAGGTGATGGGCACTTCTATACAAACCTTGGAAAACATCTAGTGGGGCCTGCACAGCTGTGGAGGTAACTTCCACATGAGGGCCAAATTGAGGCCTGACTGAGAGCCTAGTGATTAGTGATACAGACAATGACAGCCTATCAGAAATTGCCACTTGTATGACAGGCTTGCTTGGGACCAATGGGACACAGGTGGAGGGTATAAAGAGCACTCACAGAGAATAAACAAGCTTGCTGACTCATTCTAACTTGCTCCCAGAATATGAGGTGTTGATTCTGCACGTTCACACCCACTGCCCACAAGAGGACTCCAGGCCAGAAGGAGGACCCAGGCAACAAGATATCAATAATTAATTGTTAATTCCTGTTATTTTGTTCTTATTGTTGTTGAAGGAGGTGGTGGTGGTGATGGTGGTGGTATATGTCTCTGTTTCTCTCTCTCTCTCTCTCTCTCTCTCTCTCTCTCTCTCTCTCTGTGTGTGTGTGTGTGTGTGTGTGTGTGTGTGTGTGTGAGAGAGAGAGAGAGAGAGAGAGAGAGAGAGAGAGAGAGGGAGAGAACATTTTGTTTTGTGGGTTTAGTTACCCTTCTTGGGTTGGAGTTTTCTTCCAATTGTTTGTTAGTATTCTTTGGAGCTGGTTCTTTGAGAAAATCAACAAGATAGGTAAACCCTTAGCCAGACTAACAAGAGGGCACATAGATGGTACCAAAATTAATAAAATCAGAAATGAAAAGGGAGACATAACAATGGAAACTGTGGAAACTCAAAAATCGATCATATCATACTACAAAGGCTTATATTCAACAAAATTGGAAAATCTAGATGAAATGGACACTTTTTTAGGCATATACCAGGTGTGAAAGTTAAATTAGGATCAGATAAACCATCTCAATAGTCTCATAACCCCTGAGGAAATAGAAGCAGTCATTAACAGTCTCTCAACAAAAAGAAGCCCAGGAGTAGATGGGTTTAGTAGAGAATTCTATCAGATCTTCAAATAAGACCTAATGCCAATACTCCTCAAACTATTCCACAAAATTAAAACACAAAGAACACTACCCAATCCGTTCTATGAAGCCACAATTACTCTGATACCTAAATCAAACAAAGACCCAACAAAGGAAGAGAACTTCAGACTAATTCCCCTTATGAACATTGATGCAAAAATACTCAGTAAAATTCTTGCCAACTGAATCCAAGAGCATGTGACAACGATCTTCCATCATGATCAAGTAAGCTTCATCCCATGGATTCAGGGATCATTCAATATATGAAAATCCATCAATGTAATCCACTACATAAACAAACTCAAAATAAAAATCCACATGATCATTTCACTAGATTCTGAAAAAGCATTTGGCATTCAGCATTGTTTTATTTTAAAAGACTGGAACGATCAGGAATTCAAGACCTATACCTAAGCATAGTAAAAGCAATATACAGCAAACCAGGAGCCAACATCAAACTAAATGGAGAGAAACTTGAAGCAATTCCACTAAAATCAGGGACCAGACAAGGCTGCCCACTCTCTCCCTGCCTGTTCAATATAGTACTCAAAATCCTAGCTAGAGCAATCAGACAACAAAAGGAGGTCAAAGGGATAAAAATTGGAAAGGAATATGTCAAAATGTCACAATGTGCAGATGATATGATAGTATCCTTAAATGAAAAAAAAAAAAAACAAAATAGAGTTCACAGACCACATGAAGTTCAAGAAGAAGGAAGACCAATGTGTGGGTGCTTCAGTTCTTCTGAGAAAAGAAACAGAATACTCAGAATACTCACAGGAGCAGTTATGGAGATAAAGTATAGAGCAGAGACTGAAGGAAAGGCCATCAAGAGACTGTCCTGCCTGGAGATTCATCCTATAAACAGTTACCAAAACCCTGACACTATTGTGGATGCCAAGAAATGCTTGTGGAAAGGAGCCTGATATGGATGTCTCCTGAGAGGCCCTGCCAGAGCCTTGCAAATACACAGACAGATGCTAGCAGCCAACCATTGGATTGAGCGTGGGCGTGCCCCGAGGAGGAGTTAGAGAAAGGACTGAAGGAGCTGAAGCAGTTTGTATCCTCATAGGAAGAACAATATCAACCAACCAAACCCCCAGAGCTCCCAGGGACTAAGCCATCAATCATGGCTCCAGATGCATTTGTAGCAGAGGAATGCCTTGTTAGCCATCAATGGAAAAGAGGTCCTTGTTCTTATGAAGGTTTGATAGATGCCCAGGCATAGAGAAATCGAGGGAGGGTAGTAGGGAGAGGGTTGGGTGGAGGAACATCCTCATAGAAGCAGGGGGAGGGAGGATGGATTAGGGGTTTTCTGGGAGGGAAGAAACTGTGAAAGGGAATAACATTTGAAATGTAAATAAAGATTCAGTAAAAAAAATAAATTAAAATATCATATTTATTTCCTCCAATTGTTTGTTAGTGTTTTCCTTGATTTCTTTAAGGGATTTATTAATTTCCTTTTTAAGGACCTTTATCATCTTCTCATAATTGGCTTTACGGTCCTTTTCCTGTGCTTCATGTATATTGACATATTCAGGGCCTGTGGTAGTAGGCTCTGGTGGAGTCATACTGTCCTGGATATTATTGATTATGCTCCTACTCTGGTGTCTCGGCATCTGGATTTGGGGTGATTATAGGTCTAAGGGGTGAGTTCTGGGATTGTCTTTGTTGGTTGGGTGTTTTATTCCTTTCTGGTTCCTCTCTGGATTTTCAGAGTATGCTGACTGTGTGTTGCCTGTTTTCCTTGCCTACTCAGCTGGTTTGTTCAAGGGATAGTTCTTGCTGGGGTTGGAGGCTGTGGGAAAGGGAGGCCTGCAAGTCACCCTCTGTGGAATCCACAGGAGACATGGACCAGTGGGAAGTGAGACTAGGTGGGATTCTATTGTAGTACTAGGAAGGATACTGAGTATTGTATATGGTGAAAAATCCAAATCTGCAACATGAAATATTAAAAAAGCAGTCCACACTACACCAGCAGTGCACCAGTGGGCAGACTGGCCTGTTCTCACCTCGACAGATTCTCTGACCTGGAGCTCTGAAATCTCTCTACCTGGCTAGTTACATTTCCATGGCAGGTCACAGCCCCGCCAGCCTCACCAGCAGCCACACCAGCGCCACACCAGCTATGCCAGCCTCGCCAGTCATGCGCTTCCAAATTCCCATGGCTTTTGGGGGCACACTTTTTTTAAAAAAATGTTTTTCCTTTTCTTGAAAAATATATCCTATTCTCATATAACATACGCTGGTATAGCTTCCCCTCTCCCAATTTCTTTCCACTCCCCCCCCCCAATCCAGATCTAGTCCCTTTCTGTCTCTCAGAAAAACATACGCTTCTAAGGGACAATAATAAAATATAACAAACTATAACAAATCCAAAACTATCACATTGGGATTGGTTAGGACAAACAAAAGGAAAAGAGCCCAAGAAAAGGTATAAGAATCAGAGACCCACTTGTTCAAACACTCAGGATTCCCACAAAAAAAAACAAAAGTGGAAGTCATAACATATACACAGAGGACCTTGTGCAGAACCTTGTAGGCCCTGTGCACAGATGCCTCTGTGCCTTCATACAAGCTTTGCACATGCTGATTTAAACGGCCTTGTTTCCTTGGTGTCCTCCATCCCCTCTGGCTCTATTTTTTATTAGGTAGTTTCTTTATTTACATTTCAAACGTTATACCCTTTCCTTGCTTCCCCTCAGAAAACCCCTATCCCATCCTCCACCCCCTGCTCACTAATCCACCCACTCCTTCTTCCCTGTCCTGGCATTCCCCTATACAGGGGCATTGATCCTTCATAAGACGAATGGTCTCTCCTGTCATTGATGTCCGACAAGGCTATCCTCTGCTACACATGTAGCTGGAGCCATGGGTCCCTCCATGTGTTCTCTTTGGTTGGTGGTTTAGCCCCTGGGAGCTCTGGGGGTACTGTTGTTCCTTCTATGGGGATGCAAACCCCTTCAGTTACTTCAGTCCTTTCTCTAGATCCTCCATTGGGGACTCTGTGGGACACACATTTTGCAAACCCATTCTTTGCTGCTGTACCTTTCTCTCTAGAACCCTGTTGAGTCACTGTGTGAAGGAAAACACCGCACAGTCTTGGTTTGGAATCAACAGGTAACTCAATCGCTGGGCGCAGCAACTAGCATCCTAATTTCTAAGCCATTCTGGGTTAAATCCTCTGGCTGCAGATCCCAACGGATCCACTACCTGAACCAGGGGCCTCTGCTACCTACAATTTGGCCTCCATGCTCTCCTCCACCCTAATCCAAGTCTCCTTTCCTCTTCCACCATCCCTCTTTGTGACCTGGAAATCCTGCCTACTCACCCAATGATTCTTTCCTTGAAATCTTTATTCAATAGGGGAAGGTTCACAAGAAGTCACCTGAGTATGTGATTCACACCTTGTCCCAGGCAACCCCTCTTAGGGAAGCAGAATTAGTATCAAAATACAAACAGCACTAGGGCTATCCACAGTAATCCTCTACACCAACGTAAAGTCTATCCTTAATGTTGAGGTGTGCTTTTGTATGTACACATATTGGGTATGTGGTGCCCAAAATCATAGAAAAAAATTTCTAACCTAAAGAAAGAAATGCCTATGAAGGTACCAGAAGCATACAGAAACCAAATAGATTCAACAAAAAAAAGCAGGTCCCTATTCCACATAATAATCAAAACACCAAATATACAGAATAAAGAAACAATATTAAAAGCTTCAAGGGAAAACCACCAACTAACATATAAAGACAAACCTATTAAATTATACCTGTCTTCTCAATGGATACTCTAAAAGCTAGATGGTCTTGAACAGATATGCTGTTGACTCTAAGAGACCACAGATACAAGCCCAGATTAGTGTATACAGCAATAGTGAGAGAGAAGATCCATGAGCAACCTATCTGGTCTTCTGGCAGATATGGCCTATGCTTGAGCAGGGTGGGTATCCTCTTAAGTTGGACCTGGGATACAGTGATGAAGAGAAAGGGATGGCCAGGAGAGATAGTCTGTACGATTCACAGGGAGTATGGACAGGGAGGAGGGGAGACTGAAGTTGGTGTTCTAGGGACATCTCTGAGGATTGGGGCTGGGAGAACAGAGAGAGAGTGGAAAAGCCTATGGGCAGCCTACCTGGTCTTCTGGCAGGCAGGGCCAGTCTCTCATTTTTTCTTAAACAATAGGCCTTGTATCTAATTCCTTTGCCAATTTCTTGCTTTTTAACAAATGAAGTCATTTTATTTTGAACTTATTATAATGTGACCATACTTTCAATGATTTTTCCCAAATTTTCAAATTTTTAAATATGCTACAATGATTTCTTTGGCTTTATGTGTTTCTGTGATAGTTTATATTTGATCTCTTTCTGGGTTATTTCTTTAAAATAAACTAATTGATGTATAATAGCCAAATTTATCTTTTACAATGCAAGGAACTGGCTCTAATGCTGTAAGAATTATCTGAGCTTAGGAAGAATTGTCTGAACTTATTAAGACTCATTTGCATTTCCTTCTTAGGTAGCCTTCTCTAGTAACCAGAACTATAGTTCACTTATTCCTACACAGAAAACAAAATGTTCCCTCCTTCTCAAAGTAGAGTTTACCCTCTCCATTTCCTGAATGCACTTAATAGGAGAAAATTTTCAGATCAACAAAATTAAAAATACATTATAAGATACTTAAAAGAAATTAGTGTCACATATAATTTAATGCCTTAAGCATATTATCAAATAACTCTCCAAAACACAATACCAACTTAACCTGTCAGTAATGATTGTCCTTGTTCACAGGATTTCAAAAGCTTGCACAAAACTAGGCAAATTTATTTCATACAATATTTTTAGTTTATCTTTCAAGTACTTTGGAAGTTGAGTTTAATTTATTTTTTGTGAATATTCTATTCATGATCTTTGTTCACTATTATACTATTATTTTGTGTTCTTATTGATAAAAACTCAATATTTTATAAGCATATGAACACAGCTTTGCCATTTTCTTATTTTACTTATATTTATATTTGCTTTTCAAATTTTAAAAATTTTGTGAAGTCCAATCTATAATTTTCCTTTCCATTTTTGTTAAAAGAGCAATCCATATGCTTCTATGAATATGTGTCTACATGTTATTCTATAACTTAATGGTTTCATCTAAGTATATATTTTAATCTTTATTTGGGTGGAAGATATAAAATAAGGCCCTTTTCACTAAAATAAGTGGCTCTAATATTCTGGTACCATTTGTAAAGAAGAAAAATATCATGCTTGTAATTTTGTAGAATATTGTGACCTCAGTGTAGTAATCATATGTGACTACCATAAACTACTATCTCTAACATTAGGCCAACTTTAATTAATCTAGATCTACTAAAATTCAACTTCCTTGGCCTATAACCTATATTTAAATATTGCTAAGCAGAAAGAGTATTTCCACATATGCCTTGAAGATGTAGAATGCCCTCTGCTCTGTATCACTTGCTCTGATTATACCTCAAGCATCAGTAGATGGGACTTCTTACAATTTCCTACCAAAATTTCAGTATTCTTGAATAGCTCTATTATTTGATTGTTTAGAGTATCATCCCTAAATAAAGCCAGAGATGTTCATTTTAGAAAGCCCGAATATAATATAAGCAATCATTGGCAGAAATAACGGCTGAATAAAGAATGAAATATTTTACAGTGGAAATCCCCTTACACTGTTAAGAAAATTAACCAATTACTGGAGAGCCCCTAGTTTTCCACTCTAATATCCTTTATAAAGAAGGAAGGCTTACTTTTATTTTTTATCTCAAAGATTGACATGTCATATAGAGTGTGGAAAACCAAGAACCTTCAAGGCACAAGAGGTACAACTATGGTGTAATGTGCAAGCTGGTGGCACATATAACCAACAAAATTAACTTCAACAAATATCCCCAAGTTTTAGAACAACAAGAGACATGACAACTCAAAACACAAATGGAGTTTTTGCCAAATTGTCAACCTTAATAAATCATAAATGTTGATCAGTGAACAGACTGCCAAAAGTAAAACTATCCTACACTGATATGGTAGGATTGAGCTACTCTAAAGTTCTGGGGGAAGAGAAATTTCCAAAATAGGCTGTCATCATAAAGGTCAAATTTTGTGTTGGAAATAGAAGATTTGTGGATTTTTTTTTCAGAAGGGAATAGGTTCTCATGTTTGAGGCAACATAAAAGGCTCATTAAATTCTTGTAAATGCTTAAAACAATAATGAGGAATTGAAAGAGGCAGGGGAAGAAAAATAAGAAAAAGGAGAAGGAAAAGGAGGAGAAGGAGGAGGAAGAGAAGGAAAAGGAGAAGAAGGAGAAGAATGAGAAAGTTTTCACCCTTTCTCTAGCTATAGCCACACCATGGCATTAATGAAATCTTCACTTACATCTGCTTTTATTCTTTCCTGGCTTACCCTAACATGCCCCTAAGTTATTAAAACCAAACTTCAATTCTATAGAAAGAACCATTTAATTAAATTTCTTTCAAAATTCATTCTCTTACTCTTTAACTTGTTTTTGGCCGAAGTACACAGTTCGGGAAGGTACTAGGTAAAGAAATATTATTTCAAAGTCCTTTTAACTTTCTTTGATACATGAGACACCACCGGCTAAAGATACTATACAAATCAGAAAATTCTATTTTTAACAAACAAGACAAATAGTATTTGTGGAGTTTGTAAATTCTGCATCTAACATAGGTCACCTGCTTACTGTTTTAACCTATTATATAACATAAAATGCCAAGGAATCTGAGATACTACCTCACCCCAAGAGACAAGAACTGAAATATAATATCTATCTAGCATCAGATAGTATTGTAATAGCCAGTTAGATCAGAAAAGGACTAAGTAAAATATGTGCAGCAAATGTCAAGGTTATTCTTAATAGAAAAGAAAAAGAAAATGAGAGGATTGATAATCTTCCAAAGGGTCTTCAATTTGTCTAATGAGAGGTATCCATACATAGGCTATACTTCTACAACAGGCAGCTCCCACACTCAGCTGGAAAGATCTCTCTGCAAATACTCATTCACACTTGTGAAGCATACAACTAGACCAAGGAAGCATAAACTCATCAGATACTTAATAGTGTTTATGTGCCACATACAATTTAAAAGGGTATAGAATCAATGATAAATCAATTGTAGTCCTGTTAAAGTATAGTGAAGGTAGACATATTACACACATAATTATAGTTAATCTGATAACACTATTATGATTTTAAAAGTATAGGAAAGTCCTAGAAGGAAAAATAGCTCATGACGTAGCAGAGGCTGGCCATGAACCTCTTGTTATCACATGCTGGGATTACAGGTATGTGTCACCATGCCTGATTCCCTTAGCAATTTCCAAGTATAAAATACACTGAATTTATTCCTCCCATTTAACTGAAATTTTATATCCTTCAACTAATTTCTTCCCAGTCTTTCCCTCTGACATAAAGTACATGAGAGATTTCAATATGTTAACATAAATCTGTTTCCTGAAACCACCAGCCAACTCTAACATGCCACTCACTGTGTGACAAAGGTGAAAATAGGCTATGGTCAGAAATGTTTTCTATCAGAGCCCTTGTGAAAATAGTGCCAGTTTCCAGACCCTCCAGAGCTCCAGGGGACTGGACCACTAACCAAAGAATACACATGAAGGGACCCATGGCTCCGGCCTCATATGTGGCAGAGGATGGCCTTATTGGACATTGGTAGGAGGAGAGGCCCTTGGGCCTGAGGGTGTTCAATACCCCAGTGTATAGGAGTGCTAGGGTGGGAAGGCGGGAGTGGGTGGGTTGGTGGGGGAGCAGCACCCTCATAGATGCAGGGGGGATGGGATAGGGGGTTTCCAAAGGGGAGACCTGGAAAGGGGAAATATTTGAAATGTAAATAAAGATAATATTCAATAAAAAATAGTGCCAGCTTTACCCTTTCTTAAGAGAGTAAGATGTGGGGCTAGAGATATGGCTGAGCAGTTAAGAGTACCCATTGCTCTTGCAAATGGCCAAATTGAGTTCCTAGCACCCACAATAGTGGCTCACAAACACCTATAACTCTAGCTTCAGAGGATCTGACATCTTCTAGACTCTGAGAACACCTGCATCACCCTCTTCCAACGTAAACCCTGACACACATTATTTTTTAAATAATAAAAATAAATCTTAAATATATAAAAAGATGAGTGCTTGCTAGTCAATTTTTCAAAAAATGTTTAGTGTGCTAAGGACAGAACTAAAACGTGGTATTTTGGGGCTTTGGTTTTTGAAAGAGGGGCTGTCTTTTATTTAACTATAATTGTCCTGAAATCCACTATTACATCAAACTGGCCTCCAACTAACAGTGCCTATGTGGCACAGGTGCTGAGATTAAAGATGTAAGCCACTACACCTGGAAATAAAAAAAGATGTTTTAAATAAACAGCAAGATAGCGGTGTGATTATCTTTGGATGTGAAGGCATGGGATGTAGGAGGAATACCTGTATGTCTTCTAGAGTATGGAAAATGTTCTTAGCTGGTGTAGTGGGTCACATATATAATCTCAGAACTCACTCAGGGGGCTGAAGTTATCTTGGGATCCCAACACTTACCTCAAAACACGAGAGAGAGAGAGAGAGAGAGAGAGAGAGAGAGAGAGAGAGAGAGAGAGAGAGAGAGAGAGAGATTGGAGGGGCATAAAAAGCAGTAGAAAGATGCAGAGACAGAAATAGAGAGACATCCTGAGTCACAAATTTTTAAGCTATATGATGAATACTCTTACCTATGCTATTTTTATGACATTTACTTAATAGTTTCATATTTTAAGTAAAGCAAAAAGAAAGAAAATGTTTACATGGAAAACTGTGCATTAAAATGAAATACAATAGAATACTTTATATATATAATCTTCTATTAGAAGGGCTTTTCACAGCAAGATTCCAAACCCCCAAGTCCCTACCCTAAATGGGATAAAATTTGATTTGTTAAAATCAAAATTTAAAATACCTAACAACCAGAACATACTTACAATTAAGAGGCTGAGGAGGAACTCAACTTGTGGTACATCCTTCGATACACAGTGAGAACCTGTCTCAAAATAGAATTTTAAAATATTTGTACAAACAAAAATAAAAGACTACAGAGTAGCAATCCAAGATTTGTATTACACAAGAAAAAATTGACACTTTAAATACCTGAAGAACCCCTCCCTTCTTGTAACTCAATGAGGAAAAGAAAACCCAGCAGAAAAAAAAATCATTTAAGAATATCAAGTTCTGGAAAGTAACCAAGAGCACAGCAATGCTTTTTAATGTTAAGAGGGTTTATGGGAATCCACTGACCAAAAACCAGAGAAGTAGCTCATAACTGGCACTGGGCTCTTTATTTGATATCTATGGTATTTGGAAGAGGCACTGTCCCACTGTTATATGGTGACATCATTTAAGCTTTTATATGTGTATGTGTTTTAGAAAGCTTCTATATTAGCAGGTTTTCATATGGTTTCTTCAAAAGTCTTCGGTATTATTTACCCTTTCTCATCCTCCCTACTCTACTCTGCCTTCACATCCATGGTTTTAGTTAATCCTTCCTTTCCTTTTCCTTTTCATATTGCCTACATTCTAAACCTTGTCCCTTGAAGTCCCTTTCCAAGGCACCTTACTAGTTTCCAGACTTACATGGGTACTCCAATAGAAACACACATATCTGAAGATTCAAAGCTAGCATACACTTATGAGTGAGAACATATGAAATTTTATTTCTTGATCCAAGTTACCTTACTTGGAATAAGTATATTCAACTCCATCCATTTACCTATGAATTTATTATAGATGAATAGAATTCCATTGTGTATACGTACATTTTCATGATCTAGTCAACAGTCCATACATATTTAGAATGTTTCCATTTCCATCGTATTGTGAATAGAGTAGCAATAAGCACAGAAGCACAAGTACCTCTGTAGTAGAATATAGAGTCCTTGAGTATATGCCCAGGAGGAGTGGTATGGTGGTTTGAATAAGAATGCCCCCATACTCATAGATTTGAATGCTTAGTCATCAGGAAGTGGCACTATTTGAGGATTACACAGTGTGGCCTTGTTGAAGTAGGTGTGGACTTGTTGAAAGAAGTCTGTTACTAGGATGGGCTTTGAGGTTTCAAAAGCCCTTGCCAGCCCCCCACCACACATAACTATCTATCTATCTATCTATCTATCTATCTATCTATCTATTTATCTATCTATCTATATCTATACATATGTATATATGTATATATATATATATTTACTATCTAGCTAATGTACAAAAATGAAGTTTTTCTTACTATTGGTAGGAGCATAATTGGAACACTCTTAACAAACAGTGTGCGTGTATTTAACACAACCTTAAGTGAGTTTTTCTCAATCATGAAATTCCTTTGCTAGAATGCTAGTTTTCAGACACACTGGCACAGATGCATAAAGTAAAACTAAATGGCCATCAAAACAGGACTGATTGTATGCTATATTTACAAAATTACATGTGTACACTTGTTTAAAAATTATTGATGAGCATGGGAAGATGCTTTTGTCCAATTCTTACATTATAATAAAATATTTTGATCAATATTTATGATTTTCTATATTTAAAATATGCATACATATAAGCATAAAATAATTTAAAGAAACCCACTGAACTGTCCATTATGGTTATCTCTTTATCAGAAGGTTACTTGAAAACAAACAATAATGCATGTAACTTCTATATCATTTAAATCTTTACCATTATGTACCTGCATATTTCTTAGCATGCACATCTCTGTGAATTTGAGGCTAGCCTGGTCTATAGAGTGAGTTCCCAGACAGCCAGGACCACAGAGAGAAACCCCATCTCAAAACAAACAAAACAAAACAAAACCAAAAAACAATCAAGCAAAATTTCCCAAACCAAACAAATGAACAGAAGAGTTCAAAATGAAGTTCACTCTTGGCTACATATCCAGCTTGAAGTCATTTTGAAAGTGTAAGATTCTCTCTCTCTCTCTCTCTCTCTCTCTCTCTCTCTCTCTCTCTCTCTCTCTCATACACACACACACACACACACACACACACACACACATACACACCACATGCATACAAGATAGATGAAAACAGATTGGTAATACATTATACATAAATAGATATGAATATAGACTAAATATACAAATAAACTAAATATGGTTTCAACCTTTAAATATACCTCAAATATACCAACTCTTTAAGGACTTACTAGTCACTACCATATCTCATTTGTGTTGTTACAAGCATCCTACTAATTGGTTTTCATGGTTCTATTTCTGCAATAAGCTAATCCATAATGCATTTTTTTCCTCTTTTACCTAATTTTTAGGTTAGCATACATATTAAAGTTTCATCATGGCATCTTTACACCGTGTGTCAGTATATCCTGTTTTCGTTCCTTATTTTCCCCGTTGCTCCCTCCTGTATGTAACTTTAATTCTTTCCAAAGCCTATTTTTAATTATGGTTTTTAAATGCTTTAATCTCCCACTAAAACTAAAGGTAATGGGAAAGAAAGGATATGGGGGAAGCGGAGAAACGATGAGGGGGGGGAGAAACGATGGGGGGCGGGGGGGGGGAGGAGTGGACCTGTTTAGAAAGGTTCTTTGGAACAACTCCCATCTGTGTTGTCTGTAAATAGTTCAGTTCACAGGTTAGAGGCAACTCAATCCACTCGCAAACACTTCATGGATACAGCAGCAGTCCAGTTTGGTAGAGTCATGATAGCAAGCACTAATCAGCAGTGGTGGCACTACCTAGCAGAGACAGTCAAGTCTCAGCCTTGTCAGGAATCAGCAGGAGGGACCCTGAGAGATGCTAGGAGTTCTTGGCCTGCCTCTCCCAGGGAAGTGAAGATGAACAAAAATGTGAGACCAACAGGCTTTGCACAGTTAGTTCTATAAACAAGTCTAGTTCAGCCCCTGTTACTGTTCGTGGAGTCCTTTTAATACTCCCTGCAAGAATCATGTGTCCTCCACGGGTCTTGCTCAGCACGACTTGGCTCAGCACGTGTCTTGCCTCAGCTGGCATCATTCTGCCTATCAGCCAAAGTCCATGGAAGGGTCAGGAACTGCAGCATACCACCAAAAGTATTTTGGTACTTTTCTCTCTATGGAATGCTGACAAATTGAGCTCAACTATGCAATGGAAGGCATACTAACTCATGAGTGTTTTTAGAGAAGAATCCTTCATCACATGTCCTTTCACATGCTTGCTTTAGCAGAATATCCTTTCTCCTGTGTCTGCTTCAGTGACACATTCCTTCATGAGTCTGTCTTAGCCTTTCACCTGTGTCCACTTCAGCTAAAGGCTCCTTAATGTGTTTCCCCCACAAAACACCGTCCAAACAACTTTCCAAAGAACCTTTAAGCTTCCAATTCACCTGTACACCTATTTTTCTCTGGCTACTTCTCTCCCTTACCCTAGTTAGTCCCATCTTCTCCATTCTTATCACATGTATTCCATTATTTTCTCAATATCCTACATCTCTTAAGATATATCATCAGATTCCTTTCTAGTTCTGTCTGTCTCTGTCTCTGTCTCTCTCTTTCACACACACACATACACACACCTAAAATCATATAAAAAAACCATGCACACATAAATAATTTTAAGTCTATATTCTGACATTAAGAAAGTATTTGTATTTGTGTTAATAGTCTGGTTTCTTTTACTCAGCATACCATTTTCATATAAACTTGTTTTGATTTCTCTTTATGACTGTATAAAATTCAATATATATTTATTAAACATTTATTTTATTCATTCATCTATAGATGTACACCTAGGTTGTTTCCATTTCCTGCCTATTGTAAATAGTGCAACAATTGAATATTCAAGTATTCAAAGTATTAAAAATGTCCACAACACAGTGATGAAATGCCTTGTTGGGCATCAGTGGGAGGAGTGGTCCTTGGTCAGGTGAAGGCTCAGTAGATGCCCCAACAAAGGGAAATTGAGGGGGGAGGAGGTGGGAGTGGGTTGGGTGGAGGGGCATATACTTGGAGGCAGGGAGTGGAAGGAGGGGTTGGTGGTTTTGGGGGAGGGGGGGAACTGGGAAAGTTTTAGCATATGAAATGTAAATGAAGATTATATTCAATAAAAAGTCCACAACAATATGAATAACCACTTAAAATAGAAATTGGATCTTATCATTTATCTTCTCAAAATCAGTTAATAATTCTTAATTGTAATTAAGTTCAGGCTCCTTGTCATGATTTTATAGGTTGTATATGACCTATCCTGTAGCTACCTCTATAACTTTGCCTTGTGTAATACTTTCTCCAATCTGCCTGATCTAGTCATACTGGTTTCCTTTCTGTTTCTCAGAGAAGCCAAATTTGCTTCTTCCTTGAGGTTTATTACAGTTTCTGTTCCTTTCAGCATACAGTTATTCTTCTGGGCTTCGTATAGTTCTCTCTTGTCAGTCATCTCTTACCTTTAATGCTACCTCAGTAAATATCAAACTTCTGTGACCCACCAATCAAAGGGTCAGGAACTGCAGCACACTACCAGAAGTATTTTGGTACTTTTCTCTCTATGGAATGCTGACAAATTGAGCCCAACTATGCAATGGAAGGCATACTAACTCATGAGTGTTTTTAGAGAAGAATCCTTCATCACATGTCCTTTCACATGCTTGCTTTAGCAGAATATCCTTTCTCCTGTGTCTGCTTCAGTGACACTCATTTTCCATTGTATAATTCTATTTCAAACTCCACATCCTACTAAGGAATGTCTTGTAGTAGTTTTGCTCATCTCCAGCCAGGAGACTCCTCAGTTGTAATATATCCTGTGTGCTGTGCTATGCTCAGCAAGTATGCTAATACCTTGTGTATAAGCACTGACTTTCAGTAAACATTTTTGTGAATGAAGAGGTCACTAGCACCAACACAGCAGTGCTGTTGCCAATGTCAAACAGTGTTGGCTGCTTGCATTTTTGCAATCTGAATGAGTTGACTTTGACAGTTCAGCATCTACTCTTCTTCTTGTGGCTCTTTATACCTAGATCTCAGATATGGCACCTAAGGTGAAGTCTGATGTATGTATGGTTCTCAGAAGCTGAGCCTATGTTCAGTTTGTTTGCTAGTGATATGCTTCCTTGAGCATGCTTATCCCCCGACCCCCACTGTCTAGTATTATTGACATCTATAAATCTCTAGGCTCTCATTTTCTAGAGTAGGAATTATCAAACTTGGCTACATAGAAATAATTATCTGTGGACATTTAATGAGTAATGATACTGTCCATGTATCAACCTCAGAAGCTCTTATTAACTAGACATATGCATTCTGAACATTGGGGTCCTTTAAGACTTCAAAGTTGGCAACCACTGTGTTAGAAGAACTTTTTTTTCCATGTGGGTAGTCCATGATTGCTTATCAATAAAGTCCAGGTAGGTCAGTTTCAAGTCCTCCTAATTCTGAGTCATCATCAGTAGTAAATTTAGATTTAAGCTTCGATCCTGGGTATAATGACATGCTTCTAGCCTCTAATACTGAAATAATAATACAATAATACAATAATATTTTGGTGAAACTCAGGATTTTAAATTCATACCTCTTGATCATTTTATCTGAGACACATTTAAGAAATGCTGTGAGCCTGAGAAATAGCTTAGCAGTTAAGAGCACAAGCTGATCCCACAGACAACTCCGGTTCAGTTCCCAGCACTCATATGACAGCTCACAACTGTCTGTAACTCCAGTTCCAGTAGATCTGAGTCCCAGGTACATATGTAACGTACAGATACATACTCAGGCAGAAAAGTCATACGCATGGAATAGTAACAATTTTTTAAAAGGAGAAATGTCTATATTTGTTGTCACTAGGTTTTCAGGTAAGGTAAGCAAAATAGGAAGGAATGACTTTGCCAAACTTTCAGAGAATCTGTCTACCCCATGCATGGTTCGTGTCACATTGATGAGTACAAATCTAAATTTTCTATCTAGTATCTTGCCCACTTTACAAATCTCCAGCCCTGTATATGCATTCAAGTGATTCCTGCTTCTTCCATTACATCACATTTAAGCAAACAGTAAATTCAGGCACATGCCTCCCTCACTTAAAATACTTCAGGAGCTCCATAACAAACACGTAAAATGCAAATATCTTCTTAGACATTTAACCTCTAGTTCTTCTGAAGGAGGACTAGAAGAAATTCCAGGCCAGCTTGTCTATTGGCAACCTTGAGGCCAGCCTAGACTACGAAGTAAGATCATGTCTCAAAAAGAAACAGGAAAAATGGGGAGAAAGATTTAGTTCCTGCTTCTCTTGCAAACTAAGATTTAACACTTTCAAACTTTCAGTTCCCCATCTGTGTCCTTGCCAGTGCTATTTCCTCTTTTTATAATACTCCCCTATTTAATCCAGTAAGCTACTCAGCATTCAGAGACTCAGCTAAAGCGTTTCCTTCTCTTTCTAGGCAAAAGAAGTTTCTCTACCCTCAAACAAAAAAATGTAGACTGTGGGTAGCACACAGCCTTTGATTCTAGCACTCAGGAAGCAGAGGCAGGGGAATCTCTGTAAAGCCAGCCTGGTCTGCAACGTGAGTTCTAGGACAACCAGGGGTATATAATAGAGCTTGTCTCAAAGGCCAAATTTTAAAAAAAGAAGAATTTCCTCTGGTACCTCACAGGCTTTTAAGGATTTTAAAGCTCACCAGGTGTACAGTTGCTATCATATACCATAAAGCTACAGTATATTTCAACCAGGTCTCATTAGCATTCGCTCTCTTCTAGATTGTCATGCCTTTGCAAAAACGAAACCATGTCATACTCAATTTTGCAATCCTACTACATGCTGAAAATGAATGAATTGAAAAAGCCCATTTCTATTACTTTTGTTATACTATAAACATAGATTTTTTTATCAAAATATGATATAGTATTATTACCTTATGGGACTAGAAGAATTGTCTTACTAATTGAGACTAAATATTTTTACCAATGAGGTAATTGACCATGTGTCCTCACTGAGATCAAACTCAATCTGCTCAGTGATATATCACAAAAGTTTGTTTTCTTTAATAATTTATTGTATGATCACCATAGGTAAATTAATACATCTCTCCAGAAGATATTTATAACTGTAGTTAGTCATATTTCCTGAGGATATATTTACCAGTGGCATGCAGCAACATTCCAGGGCCTGCCTGCAAGCATGGAATGTAACAAACCCACCTAACATTTTCTTTTGAAGACAGAACTCGATCCAGGGACCAAGAACAATTTATCCCCAGAGAGGTCTCTCTACATGGATCCATTACACCATCACATTCTTACCAACAGCTGCCAAGCTAAAAAGTCTTGAGGATGGCTCGTCAAGCCCAGCTCAGAAATCTTGAAGATATTTATGGAATTACTGAAGAGTTCAGAGACCCTGGAAATAGAGGGCACCTGTTGCTGTCATTCCACAACAAAGAAGACAACAGAAAACTTGAGCCTTTATCTTAGGAGAGAATGTTTAACCATTCTTTAGAAGTCCCTGGACATGGAGCCATAAGAAAACCCAAGTTGGATCTAGGATATGTGTATTCTTTAACCTGTGCCCCATACTCTGGCAAGGTGTTCTAAGAAAGGACCTTCTCAAGAATTTAGCCTCAATGACCTAGCTCTATATAGCACATTTAAGGTCTGGGACCTTTACATATTTCCAAAAGAACAGGGACATAAATATTTTATTGAGCTATGAGCTGGCAACAAGTGTCTGGATGCAATTTAAAAAATACAGAATTCAAAAGTAATTAGTTCCCCTACGTATATAGTTATAAAATAATTTAAAGATACAAAAACAAGGAAGCGTATGGTTGCTGCTGCCTTAATCTAAGAAGAACCATTTAAGAATTTTTTTAAAAAATAGCAAATATGTTTTCTATTTTCATGATCGAGATGGCATGCATTGTAGATGTGAGCACTTATTCTTTAGTGGAGGACTTTATGAGGTTACAAATGGAATGAAATGGACCTTTCTAGGTGGACCTTGACTTGTTTTCTCTACCAGTTTCCCTCAGGCTATTCCAAAACACATGCAGAAAAAACACTGAAAAGAAAATCTAAGAAAGCAGTACATTTACAACAATGGCAGCTAGTAATAGACACCGAACAGACAAATTTACAAAGAAGTTCCTTCTAGTACTTAGTGTGATTATAAAGGGTGACAATATTCCCTAGACCCCAAACTCAGCTCTTCTAATAAATCTCCTCCATGTCCTTCCTCTTATTTCCCAGGTTATAAGATAGGCTTTAACTTCCCCTTTTTTCTCTTAAAGCACAAGGCTCTTTATTATCTGTCTTCAACAGACACGTTTTTTTTTGGCTTTGGATTGAAACATCGCTGGCTTCCTGACTACCTTTCGTCACTTACTTGGCTGGTTTCCCTCTCACGGCTCCTAGAATGTCCTGTTTTTCCCTACCTCTGTCCTGCTTGTGCTAGAAACCCTGCTCCCACACTGTTCCTGGTCCTTGCTCCCAGGATAATAACACCCGGAACAGACTACAGTTTCCCTCTATTGCCTCTTTCCAGACTCCCTTCCTGGCCCCTGTACTTTGTACTAGATCATACATTCTGTACCCCTACAAGCTTCCAACCCTTGACACTGTCAATACCAAACCTTTCGTCTCGTATTTTTTCCAAAACATTTTTAAATTTTGGATTTGTTTTCTGTGAGTCTAGCTTTAGATATCATCCAGTTGTCATCTCAAACTGAATTTTCTCACCCGCCTCCAATTTAGTTTTTTGTCCCCAATCAGGAGTTAGTGACACAAATATTCAGAGGAAATATGACAACTATTAATTGCCATCATGTGTATGTGCGCGTGCATGCGTGTGTGTGTGTGTTGTGTGTGTGTGTGTGTGTGTGTGTGTGTGTGACAAAGAGAGTCTTATATTTTAATATTTTCACTTAAACTTCTTCCAAATTTCAGTCAACTGGAGCAAAGACAATATTAGTTTACAGATATTCTGGGTGTTTTCAGACTAGAAGCTACAATTCATGGTGAAATGACAAATCCTTAAGTTGTAAAAATATGACATGGACCTTGGCATAACAACATGAGGTTATAAACCAAATTAGAAAGGATGAGAAAGGGAGATTGCTTGAGCCTAGTATTTTATGGATAAACTGGGAAATGTAACAAAACTACATATTGCATGTTTGTGTGTCTGTATTTGTGTGTGAACATTTGCTTTAAATAAACAATGTTTAAAGTTTTACTTAATGACTTCTTGTATCACATTCTCTTTCAGAGAATTTTATAATGATAAGTATCTTCTCAAGCAGATAGAATTTGATAGCTCTACATAAGAATAAACTATCAGAACCCCTTTCTTTTAATACTATATTCAAGCAAATGTATAGATTGAATACTCCTAACGGTAAGAGATGTCACTTTATATAGCTTTATTCAGTTTAAGCATTAAGATCTTTACCACAGTCATTAGGCCATATACACATAATCATATATAGTTAGTTCTATGATTTCTGGATTTAAGAAGAAAGCAAAGCCATCTGTTGAAAACAAATGAATCTGCACTCTACTGATATGAACTATGTATTACCATGCATGGGGGAACATGTCTGAAAATGCAGCACTTAGCTCACTGAGGTAGAAAATAATAAGTTCAAGGCCATCCTGGGGTTTACAGTGAGCTCTGTGCTAGCCTGAGAAACGTGGTGAAATCATGACCTGAAAAGAAAAGAAAGAAGATATAAATAAGAGAGGGAAGGAGGGAAGGAGAGAGGCTAGAAAGTAAAACAATTTACCTTCTTGGGCACATGTACACATTTATACATATGAACACACATGCATTCTACTTAATTTACTGCATTTATTTCAATAAAAGAGAATATAATTGACTACAGTGTATTTTTATATTAATCTCCAGATCTCCCTAAGGAAGTGGCCCATATGCATTTTGGGGGGCTCACTGCTTGTTCTTTCTAATTTGCCCTTATTCTTTTGTGATATTTAATTCCTGCTTGCTTCAGAATGCTTACGGGAATTGGAAACCCCAAATCCTTGCTTTAATTATTAAAAATTAATTAATTACAATGTTAATCTTTGTTGCTTTTAATATACAGTACAAACCACTTGATACCTGTGAACTAGTTAGTAAGAATGAGCAATTGTTTCAGTTAATGTATAACCTGAAGGTTCCACAAGTGGTGCTGGAAAGAAAGAAGGAGATATGATAGCTAATCATGATTATTGATATGATTAAATATGGAGCCAACTAAAAGACAGCTAAGGGTCTGTAAATGGATTTCCAGGAAGGATTACTTGAGGGAATTGACAAGTCCCTCCTGTCAGTCCAATTCTAAAGAGCTCCATGGAAAGGAAGCGCTAGTGCTTGCTCCTCACTGGTCAGGGAATCTAGTTTTGCTGTTGCTACCACTGCTGCATCTGCCATCAGAGCCCTGCTTCTTTAACTTTTCAGCCTGTATTGAAGACTAGCATCTAAGAATTGAAACTAGGACTGCTGAACAGTTAGTCTGTTTTATAGACTAAGAAAAGGCCAGGCTCTCAGTTACTCTAGCTAGCAGATGGCTATTGTTAAACTATCCATCACTATTGTGCAATCAATGTAATAAAACTCCCTTTAAAACTGTGATGGCTATTCTTGGTTGTCAACTTGACTACATCTAGAATGAATGACAGTTCGGAAATGGCATACCTGTGAAATTTTTGGGGAGGGTTAAATCCTCTTCTTGTCTAGACCTTTGAGATAGAAAGTTACGAGCCTTTGAGGCAGATTTTGAGGTGGGATGCCACCTCTTTAATCTGGGTCACACCTGCTGGAAGCTCATATGAGGACATGGAAGAAGGAAGCTTTTGATCTTTACCTGCTTGCTCTTGCCTTGCTAGTAAGTCCATTAGTGCCAATTTCTGTAGGATTTTCAGAATATATTAAAGACAGCTGAGACATTGAACCTCATGGACTGAGCATTTTCTGAATTCTTTGACTTTCCATTTATAGCCAGCCATTGTTGAATTAGCTGGATCATAGCTTGCAAGTTATTCTAATAAACACCTTTCATATATATATATATATATATATATATATGAATTCCAAGTGACATATGACAAGACACAAATATGTGAATAGGGAAGAGAATTGGGGTTGAGATTAACAGGTCTAACTGATTTCACAGTTGTTAACTGTAATATTCAAATTTTCTCATATTTAAAAAATAATAATACTTCAGGACAAATATCATAGAAGGTAAGCTTAAATATGCATTGCTTGGAAAAAATGAATTTGGAGTGTAAGCTGAAAACAAATTATTACATTTCCCTTGCTACATAGACATATAATAGAATATCTTCCTATACAATAGCAGAAATCTCCTCTACTATTATACCAATCCATATTCCTATGATAGTATCAACTAAGGTCCAGAATCTTTTCCCATGCTCTTATGAAACATAGCTTGCATCCCAAATTTCTCACATATAGAACACGAAGATAGAAAACCTATTTTTATTTCTATAGCCTCATTGATTTCTATTCCACAACCAAAATGGTGGATGCTAAACCTCTGTTCACTTACAAATGTACACCAGAAGACCAATATTTAAGACTCCAATCAAATCAGTGAATAACCTTGTCTTGGTTCCCCCCCACATACACCCACATACACATATTCTCTCTCTCTCTCTCTCTCTCTCTCTCTCTCTCTCTCTCTCTCTCTCTCCCTCCCTCCCTCCCTCCCTCCCTCCCTCTCCCTCTCCCTCTCCCTCTCCCTCTCCCTCTCCCCCCCTCTCTCTCTCTCTCCCCTGTGATAAAATGACCTGGTAAAAGAAACTTAAGGAAGGAAGAGTTAATTTTGGCTCACAGTTCAAGTTAAGGTCTATCATGGTACAGAAGCCAGGGGAGCAGCAGCTTGAAGCAGATACCCACATTAGATCTTCAGTCGAGAAGAGAATCATATGCATGGTTGTACTCTGATCACCTTCTCCTCTTTATACAATCCAGTACCCTATCCCAAGGTTCTACTCACAGTGGGTGGATTTTCATACTTAGTTAACCCAATGAAGATACTCCCTACGGATAAACCCAGAGGCCTGTCTCCTGGGTGATTCTAGATCTCATCAAGTTGAAAATTAAGATAAATTATCACAGACTGCCTCTTGTATAAAGTTTTGGCTATAGAGTATCTCAGTCTGAAACCAATTAAAGCTCTATGCCTACTACAGAGACTAAATATTCTCATTCTACTGGAACAAAAATGGTCTGACACCTCCTACCCAGTGTTTGACCCACTTTCTGTAGCTCTTCAGCTCTTCAGGAACCACTGCTTGAAGTGGAATAGATGTTCTCAACCACAACCACCACCAAGTGTGACTCAGCTGCGCATGGTGACAAAAGCAGACAGGATAAATGAAGCATGAAAAGAGAAAGGCGGGTTTTCAGTATAACACTAAGTACTAGCCAGAGAATGGAGGAGGTCTGTGATCAGAGGAGGCTGGAGAAGGCTGATATCGAAAGACTGGGCTTCAAGCATGAAAACCATGAATACAGGCAAAAGACCATCAGTGAAAAATAAGGGGTTCAATCTTTTAAGAACTGAAAAATTACTAATTGGAACCCCATCCATTGCTAACTTGGGTCACATTGAGGCACAGGATACTAGAGCTTCAAGTCAAACTTAAAACCAAATGCTCAGATGACAAGGTTAAAAATACCAATGAAGACTATATAAATCTAGGCACTTGTAATCCTAACACTTAGATAGAGATAGAAGAATACGGAGTTAAAGGTCATCCTCAGCTACAAAGAAAGATTGTGTATCAAAGAGGTTGGGGAAGAACTAAGACATAGTACTATTCATTCACTAAGTAGTATAATGCCTGACATATAATCAACCTGTAATCTATTCTTAATTTTGCCTAAGAATCAACAAATAGGGCTGGTGAGATGATCCAGCTGGTATAGGTCCCTGCTGCCAAGCTTGATGACCTGTGTTTGATTCCCCAGGACCCACCTAGCAGGTGTGAATTGATCTATGTAAGTTGTCCTATAACCTCCACACACATATTGTGCTCTCTCTGTCTCTGTCTCTGTCTCTCACACATACACTTTCTCTAGCACATACAAACTAAATTAATTAATTAATATAAAAACAGTGTTAAAATTTTTAAAGAGGGATGGAGACGTGGCTCAGCAGTAAAGAGCTCTTCTAGAGGTCCTGAGTTCAATTCCCAGCAACCACAAGATGGCTCACAGTCATCTATAATGGGGTCTGATGTCCTCTTTAGCAGGCAGGTGTACATGCAGACAGAGAACTCATATACATTAAATAAATAAAAATGAGTCTTTGAAATTTTTTAAAGAAAGCGTGAATGATGAATGATTAAGTAACCAGGGTGTAACTAGATAACGATGCTAGAAAGTCAGTAGTGACATTAATGCAAAACATACTATAGAAACTAAAAGGAGAGGAATCAGTCAGACATGAAAGCATACCTCTGTAATTCTAGCACTCTAACTCTGAGGCAGGTATACCATAAACTCAAAGCTGTCCTGGGCTACATGGCAAAAGACTTTTCTTTCTTTTGATTTTGAAATCCAGTTCTTTTTAGCAACTTGTTGAGTGAAATAAGACTAAAGCACAGAAAGACAAATGTTTTGAGATATCACTTATATGTGGCCTGTAAAATAAGCAAACTCATAAATTCAAAGAATATAATAGTGATTATCTAAGCTTGGAGGAAGTATAGAGCCAGCTGTGAAATAGGAAGATATCTGTCGAATGGCACAAAATTTCAGTTACATGATGGGTAAGTTCTGGAAATCTATTGCACATAGCAACTATAGTTATGAATAACATACTGTGCATGATTTTACATACCTGTGTTAACACCACTCAAGAGACTGGGGCAGGAGACCCAGTCAAAAAGTAAAAGAATATAAACATAAAGATTGCTTCAATCAGGACAACAAAGTGCTAAATATGTAAGGTGATTGATATATGTTAATTTATTTAATAATTTCAAAATATATGCTTCTCTCAAAGTATTGTATTTTATACTATAAACATATGACTCTTTTGATTATACATGAATAAAGATTTCCAAGAAAGTACTTGAAATGTAATTCAAACATTAGGAATTGAAATTAAGTACACTTTTTAAAGGCATGGAGGATTAGTAAATGGGAAAAGGCCCTGTAAACAAGATGGCAGCCATTCCCTAATATGAAATGAATAGCAGTTCTAGATAATATTTTGCAAATGAGTTAGAATATAAATGTGATTCAGTGTATTAGTGAGTATCTGTGAAAGTAAATATTTCTTTCATATTTTAAATGCATTTAGGGTTTTTTTTTCTGAATTCACGGGATATTTTTTCTTCTTTATCATTACACCTTATACAATATCCATTCCAAAGTTACATTTATTTACAAGTACACTCAAGGAAAAAGACTTACATAGCCTTAGCTTGTTTTTTCAAATCATAACTTACCATAGCTGTGGTTCTTAACTAGGAGCAATAAGACAGGGATGTTTACTTATGTATTGGTTTTATATTGATTTGTAAGAAATTACCATACAGTTAGCAGCTTAAAACACTGATGTCTTAGCTTATACCCTTTTAAAACAGAAGTCTGCATACAGTCTGGCTGAGCTCTAAGCTCAGAGTCACAGAGAAGAGAAAAGAGGCTCCACCCAGCAGCTGACTCAGAGGGATGCACATACCCACAGACAAACAGTGGATGGAGCTTGGGGACTATTGGGGAAGAATAGGAGGAAGGATTCTAGGCACCAAAGGGGATAGGAACTCCACAGGAAGAGGAACAGAGTCACCTAACCTGGACCATTGGGATACTCAGAGACTGAACCACCAACCAAAGAACATATACATGGGCTGGATCTAGGCTTCCTCGCACATATATAGCAAATGTGCAGCTTGATCTTCAAGTGGGTCTGAACTTGAGCTGTGGGTATCTCAAAAGCTGTTGCCTGTCTGTGGAATATATTTTTCTAGCTGGGCTGCCTTGTCTGGCCTCAGTGGGAGAGAATGCGCCTAGCCTTATAGACACTTGATGTGCCAGGTAGGGGAATACCCAGGGACCCCACCTTCTAAGAGGAGAAGGGGATGGAGGATGGGGGGATGGGGAAGAATTGTGGGAGGGGGACAGTGAGAAGGATGTAAAGTCAATAAGTAAAAAAAAATTTAAACGTAAACTTCTTACTAAATAATAATAATGAATAATATACCTACTTAAAAAAAAAAGTCAAGTGAGGCTGCATTCTTATCTGCATCTTGGGATCCTCTTTCAATCCCATTAAAGCTGTTGGAAGAATTCACCTCCCTGTGGTCTTTGGACTGGAGCCTCCATTTACAGGCTGGTTAGTGGCAGGAAGCTCCTGTAAGTTCCTACAGAATGCTCACAATCCACATTCTGTGGTCCTCACAGTCCCTTCACAACAGAGATGTTTGCTTCCTTTCAGGAAAGCCAGGGTTCCTTTCCCTGAGTTGTTCTTCTCTACTAGTCAGGGAAAACTACATCCAGAGAGTTCCTATTGTTAGGTCAGATCCATCTATATACTCTCCATAATTGCAAAGTCACTTGATTTGAGACTTTAATTAAAACTACAAAATCCCCTTGTGACATATTAATATTGATTGTCAGACTGAATAATCCAGAGAAGGTGCATATACCAGGATCTGGGAATGTTGGGCCCATCTTAGAATCCAACTTAATTTACCCTCAACTGAAATATATATTCATTTATCTGAGACATGCCATAAAATAAAAATAATAAATATTAACTGCTGCCTACACTTCCCTAGCCCCAGATGGTCCTTAAGAGCCTAGACGGCAACTGACACACACTGTTCTTCATGACCTTGACCAACACTCCAGCTTCCTTGGGTCTCTAAGAGTGACATTGCAATATCAGTGTCAATGCAATCTCTCCAGTCCCCTATTATTTTTATTTTAATCAGCAACTAAAAAATATCATCATGGCTTCCTTCTGAATATTCTACCATAATTCTCTCTATGTAGCTAAACACAGATATACAGATAAGTGATTTTACACAAATGAGATTAGTACATGTATTATTCTGTTTTATCTGTTTCCATTTAATATACTATAAGCTCCCGTCATACAAATATAGGAATTTGCCTCTTATGAACTTATAGTAAATAATTCTTCCTGTCTGCCCATATCCCTTGCTTAGCAAGATCATATTATATAGCCTAAATAATCTAAGTGACTGAGATAAACATGCAAGTTTCTCTCTACTGGGCATGCGGCAGAGAGCCAGTCAGTTGACCCAGGCCTGAAAAATAAGAGCTCTCCTATGACCTTACATGCTTCCTAAGCACAGGCACAAGGCACTATGTTCAATCCACAATACCAAAAAAAAGGAAAAATATTTACGGTTAAGATACTATGAACTGAAGTTTCTTGCAGTTATTTTCATTATCTATAAGAAGGAAACCATTAGTAGTAGAAAAACCAAGGTCAAAGTACAATAAAAAAGCATAGCTAACAAAAGATGGACACACAGAGAGAAGGGATATATACTGAGCCTTGAGTGCATCAATTGTCATCATTTGTATGGACTATATACAAAAAGTTATGAACTTCACAAAAATGGAAGCACAATTTTACCAATGGTAAGAAAATACAATACACATAGCACCTTATTTTGAAATCTTAAAAGGTTATTTATAGAAAACATGGGCAGGACAATATGAGGAAGGCTATATTCAACATCCATATGAAAAATTTTAAAGTGAATAACATTTGTGAAATGAAGTAGGTTATCAGAAAGGTTACAGTTTGTGAATTATTTTGAAATAGTGTTAAGAGCGTTACTGGAAGAAGTGAACACATGGTATTTTAAAGACAATGAATTTTGTTAGGTGGTAGATTTCTGAGGTATGGGTGTATATATTTTGTGTATTCCTATGCAACTTGACTCAGTTTAAGTGTGAATATTTGCTTTTACCTAATTTTTGGGCAATGAAATTAATGCATATGTGTAAATGTGAAATTCTTCTCATGCTCTATTCTAATGTATTTATCATGATAGAGCAAATATCATCTAACAGATTCTCCCTTTTAAAGATAATTCTAATTTTCTTTCTTTCAGAAACCTGAATAAGATGTCATGGCTATATAATATTCTATAAAATAATACATTTGAATGGGCTGATAAAAGGTCAAATAGGAACAATTTTTTTTAATACCTAGTATTACAGTTATAATACAACTGACCTTTCCAACAGATAATTCAGAACCAACGATTAGCAAATGGTATCTTGTCCCTGATAAGTTCTCAATAATTTGAGAACATATTCTTAATGGATTATGATATTTCAAAACCCATAAAAACATCTCATAAATAGCAATATCAAGTCTTTTCATGTTTATATTGTATCTCCAACAATCTAATCGCCTACACATTTTTACCTGGGTTATCACTGTCTTGCTTGCTTACAAGAAAAGGCTACATGGACTATGAGCTGCTTGGATTCCTGATGTTGTTCTGTCTGACTACTGCCAGGGTTGTCATAATACTAGCTGTAGGGATACTGACAGTTTATATGATTCTTGTTAAGAGGAGAGTAAAAATACCCACATCAAGCTGTTCTATGTGGTTAATGGTGGCTTCTTCCCTTTAGAGTAGAATTATTGCTATATAGAGAAGGATGATAACCAAGCAGAAAGATATTCCTTAAACCTACCTTAGCCATAGGTCTGTGCAGTTCTTCTAGCTATTGGGAATTATCCAAATGGGAAAATATTTTATCATAATTTCCATTTATGCATAAGATTTTGTGAGGTCTTATGATTTTAGTGGAATGAATTCAAATAATCAATTTAAGGGTACTTTCAGTTATGAGGTGGCTCACAAAATACTATTGTATAGACCAGCGTACAAAAAAGTTTGTAATGACTCTAATAGTAAATATTCATACCTTGCAAACCACACAATCAATATTCCAAGTGCTAAATTCTTCCAGGGAAACAGTGAGCACATAACATATAAATAGGCCTAGCTATATACAAATGAAATGCTATTTTCAAAAGCAGTAAGGGCCATTTTGATCCCTACATAGGAAAACAATAGTTTTACCTGTTTATTAGGTTTGTTTTGTTTGTTTTATAGAATCTCAGGGATATACATAAAAGGGTCAGAGAAGGCCAATAAAACAGAGACCTCAACCATCCCTTCTTCAAACAGAGCATACATACATATATATGCATATGAACTTTCCTATGAAATTAGATTTGATTGATGGGCTCATTTATAATGAAAACTTTAAAAAACATTGCTTTGAACTTAATGCTTTAAAACTCAGAAACAGATACTCAGGCAAAATAAACACATTTAACATTTTCAAAAAATAATGGAGGTTAGGGTATATTTTATTGCTCCTGGCAATTAACTTCCATGCAGTTATAAAAGTACTATACAGACAGTCATAATAGCTCTAAGATGTCAGTGGCTTATCAATCTTACTACCCATTGTGACCTTTTCTCAACTGGGAAATTAATGTTTAACTTACCTTAAACACTCCAAGAGAATTGGCATAGAATATTCAAATAAAACTTCAAATCAGGACTTCAACATTAGACATTGTAGTGGCTATTCCTGGTTGTCAACTTGACTATATGCGGAATGAACTACAATCTAGAATTGGAAGGCTCACCTATGATCCTAACCTGGAGGCTCAGAGATATAAGTTTCTGACCTGGATTTAGCATGGAGATCTTGAAGCATGGATTCCAGTTCAAGGTCATCTGGGATTAAAGGTGTGGAGACATACACCGTTAATCTGGGCTACACCTTCTACTGGAGACATATATAAGGACATTGAAAGAAGGAAGACTGATTCCTGCTTGCCGGCTTGCTTCGTGGGACTGAGCAACTGCAAGATCCTTGGACTTCCATCCACAGCTGCTGCTGACTACTGTTGGGGAGTTGGACTACAGACTGTAAGTCATCGACAAATTCCCTAACTACATAGAGACTGCCCATACGATCTGTGACTCTAGAGAACCCCGACTAATACAGACTGTAAGCTTGTGTAAGATAGTAAAAAGTTGTCTTCTTCATATTCTAACTGTCTTGAGCATTTTGGAATACTGCATGACACCAAATAATACATGTTAACTGAATTGCTACATATCCCACACATAGCAAAACAGCATCAAAATATTTTTCTTTAATATTCAAACAGGTGATACCTCTACAGTGAACCAAAATATTTTAAGAAATGTATAGGTTCACTGGTAAGTAATTAGGAAGAAAATATATTTATTTGGTTATATGTTTTCATATACTATATTTTGATAATTTTTCATAACTCAAAACAAAAAAGGCTGTCTTCCATAGTGAACAGGAAATTGTAATTTCAGATGAATCTTTGTTTTTGTTTTTTGAGACAGGTTCTTAGGTAACAGAGGCTGGCCTCAAACTCATTATATACCTTAAAATGACTTTGCAATACTGATCTTCCTGCCTCCACCTCTCGAATTGTAGTATTGCTGACATGCATAACTGCACCCAGTATAATTAACTTACCTTTAATTATTAAATAATTGTTTATATTTGGTGGCATACAATGTCACTGTAGAAGAATTCACTAAAGCTGTATCATCTCACCAGTTTCTTTTGTAGTAAGGACCATAAGTCTATTTTTCAAGTTAGAACATTTAAAATACACAAAATCTAATAGTAATTTTTGACAAAAGTGATACTTTCAAAAGAATCTATTACTCCCTTGTCTGCACTATGCACATATATAAAGCTTTTGAAACCCAGATATTTTCCTGTTAATTAAAAAGTCTGTTTTTCAAACCTTCATCTAAAATTTTATATATCCCAAGTGGTCGGCCCTAAAATGATTTATGAGCAAGCTGGGCAGTGGTGGTGCACGCCTTTAATCCCAGCACTTGGGAGGCAGAGGCAGGCAGATTTCTGAGTTCAAGGCTAGCCTGGTCTACAGAGTGAGTTCCAGGACAGTCAGGGCTATGGAGAGAAACCCTGTCTCGGAAAAAAAAAAGATTTATGAGAAACATAAACCAGTATCAGTAGGCTGTATTTATACATTTATTCATATATATGACAATAATAATTAAAGAAAAGTATGGGGGGGCAATGACATGGGAGGGGTGAGAGGGAGGGGAGAAATGATGTAAATACAGTACACAGTTTTTGTTCTGAGGAACTTATTTGACAATCAAATTCCCAATACTAAGCTTATTTGGCACCAGTTATCTCAACAGAATGAGGTTATACACTGGTTTTTGTATATCTGTATAAACTGTCATTATGTTCTACTGCAAAATATTAACATATTTGATTATGTTATGTTTTTTCTAACATCTCTGTGATGTTTCAGAACGGAGTTTATAGCATTTAAATTTATAGAAACCCACCAGTCCACATTAGATCTTGCCTGGCGTTGGACTGCTTCACCATACCTTTAGCACCCTGTTTCTAATCTCTCTAAGGCTATATCCCTGGTCCCAACCTAAGTTTTTTCTGCTGCTATATTAAGGCTGCATGAACTACTCCAAGAGCCTATCATGATGTCAGTGCCTCATGAAAACGCTGAAAGTCAATATTATCACTTTAATGGGCAATGAATGACCATTTGTTTCAGAAAGTACATCTCAATCTTTCAAAATGTATACTTCTATTTTAGTCGTCTAACATTAGGCAGTTGAATATGTTAGTCTTGCAATGGTATCCTCTTTTCTGTCATATGTGTGTATATCAATCACATTTCTCTTTCTCCATATATATGTATATATATGCATGTGTGTGTGTGTGTGTGTGTGTGTGTGTGTGTGTGTGTGATGTGACACATCTTGGGCAGTATATAACAGGTAAGTATTGTGAAAAAGTTTAAGTTCTTATTCTGGCTCAGTTCCAGCAATAAATCCACCATTACTCTTTGGAAATGGGACACACCCCAGCTATCTCTTTCTTATGGACTTTGCCTCTTGGCCATCAGGATCATATGTAGGGATCTCTATTAGGGATCTCATAGTAAGTGAATAAGATGGGTCTAGTCCTATAGACTAAAGATGCTAAAAGTGCCAAAACCCTAAGGCAGTATATTTCAGACTTGGCAAAAACGACTAAGTAATATACAATCCCAAATGCCCACACCGCTCTCTCAGAATAAACGGAAGAGACTCAAAATCATCCCTGTCAAAAAATGCTTCTTTTGAACTGCAGTTAGCAGAATTAGTAAATAAACCACTAAGCGAAACTCCACTGAAGTCGGGCGTGCCTCAGAGTTTTGGCACCCAGCTGCTCCTGCGCAGGTCCTAGACTCCTCCCCTCCGCAGGCTAGACACCGCCCTTATTCCCAGTACTTCCGGCCTCTACTAAACGCCCTCAACACGCTTGCGCCATTTTGACAGGCTGCTCCCGCATTAGTAATCATAAGATTGCCTCTCTGGGACCGCCCCCCGCCACCTCTCCGCCCCGCCCACGCTTTACCGGCCGGACACGAAGTCTCGCGAGGTTAGGTGCGCGTCGGTATTTTGCGGGCTAGTAGCTTTTCCCTTCAACTGTAATTGCCGCTGCGGGAGAAATTGGAGCTGCTGTCGCTGGCACGCCCGCTGCCTGCTCTCCCGGACTGAGACGAGCCCCAGCCTCTCCGCTAGCGCTCTCCATACACCTAGCGCCCGGGTCGCCCGCAGCAATCCCAGACCCACTGCAGCCACCTCAGGCAGTCGCTTTGCAGGTCATCCCCCTTAGCCCGGCAACTGAGGGTGGTCCCCTGTCCCTACCCGACTTCTCACTCCACGTCATCTGTGCCCTCCTCAGCGTCGCCCGGGACCCACCTCTCCACACTCTAGCAGACAAGGAGGAGACGCTCAGAATCACCCTTTCTCTAGGCGGAGCCGGCCCCCTCACCCGCGGGTGTGTCCTATAAATGGCGTCGGAAAGCGACACGGAGGAATTCTATGATGCCCCTGAAGATGTGCACCTGGGGGGCGGCTATCCTGCAGGGTAAGTAACAGAAGCCCGGGCCCAGAGCTCGGACATCCCCGGCTCCTGCTCCTCCCGCACCTCCCTACACTCCTTCTCCCAAACCCCGCTGCGTCCGTCACCGCTGTTCCTCATAGCCTCACTTGGGCACCTCCGATCCCAGACCTGAGACTTCTCAGGGCAGGATGAGTTGGAAGAGGGAGAGAGGGAATCCTCCTCCACCCTTTGCCCTAGCGTGCGGCTCGGGGACTCTTTCGGAAACCCTTTCTTGTCTTAACCAGCCCTTGAGTGGATGGCATTCGTGCCTCAGAGGCAGCGATTTGCATTTTCGGGGTTCAAAGCTTACCTTTCCAACATCTGTTTTGGCCCTCGGGGACCAAAAGGAGCGGTAACAGGAGAAATAAAACTTCCCCGGCTCCTCTTTTCTTTTCTTTTCTTTTCTTTTCTTTTCTTTTCTTTTTTCTTTTCTTTTTTCTTTTCTCTTCTTTTCTTTTCAACCCTCTAGCTTACCTATTCATTTCCAAAGTGGCTGTAACTCTACCCTATTTGCCATTCACCTTTTCTTTTGCATAAAAAAAGAAGCGGGGAGAAGGCAGGTATTTATTTAAGGAGGTCCTCCAGCCAGCGCCTGTGTTCGACCTCAGCAGTGTTTTACTGAAATAGCACTTTACTGTGTGCCAGAGGAAACTGTAGACAAGATCCTTAGCATTACGGAGAATGATGTGGTCTGAAAGGGCAGCCGGACATAAATTGTACACAGCCGAGTACACATCTACAAACAAGTGCTGAGTAATACGGTCCTTGGAAGGAGAGCCCAACTTGCTGCCCTTTCTCTCATTTTGCAAGATGTTTTACTGGTGATTAATATGGCTAGCTCAGTAGGAAGTTCACTGGTAGGAAAGTGTCTCTGACCAGGATTTGGACTTAACTTATTTAACTCCCCCTTCACCTTTCAGTGTGAAAATACAGTTTAAGATTATTTCACAAACTCTTCTCTGGACTTGTCTGTAACCCAAAGCACTGAAATGTAGTTTCCAACTCTTAAGATCCTGAAAATTAAATGGTAAAATATGTATGTTCATGTATGATGCTTAGAGTTGAACTATTACTTTTTAGACTCACCCCGTGGAAGAAATACTCTGATAGAAATAAAGTGACAGGTACACTTTAGAAGGGATTTTAAAAATTCTGCTATATATTATATATACTATATTCACCAATGATATAGCAACAAGATCAGAAAGAAATGTATGTTGGTAGATTACTAATGTGTGTGTTTCCAGGAAGCTGTCTGTCACTATTGTGAGATTTGGGGATGATAGTCATCTGCCTTGAGCTACCACTGAATTGCCTTGCCATTCTGTATCTGATCCAGGTTCAGAACTCAGTAAAACAGGGTAGAAAAATGCATTTGGATTTTCAAATATAAGAGATTCTCCTGAAATAAAGTCTCTGTGTGACTTTTCCTTCAAAGTAGTAAACTCTGTTCTGGTTATGTGAGAGAATATAACAGTAAGCATTTATGGGTTGTTGGGTTTTATTTTTTCTTTCTTTTCTTTTTTTAAGTGGGAAGGAGAAATTGCCAGTTTTCATTATTGTTAGCAATTCAGAATCATGTGGATATTGTTTTTTTCTCATTGAATAAAGTTTAGTCTAGAAAGAACAGTTATTTCAGAACCTCTATAAATTGTTAGTTCAATACCTGACATAGAAAATGTATTCCAATGTGAATTCTTCTCTTTTTTTTCTTGGCATTGGATCTGTTAATTTTATAGAGTGCTTACTGGAGGAGGAAGTATACAGAACTTAGAACTGTTTTACTTATTTGAATCCAATGAGTCATTATGAGAGAATTGATAGGCACTTGTTTTCCCCTGGGATGATAGAGCTTCTCAATTTTATAGTAGGTGAAAAGTTTGTCTCTTTTTAAAGTCCTGTGGGTCCCAACTTCCTAAATTTAACTGTAGCTTACCCCCAAACTGAGCATGCTGAGAGCTCTATGGATAAAATAACAAGATTTGTTTGGATTATATGTCCTCCCTCCTACTGTATTAGTGAGAGAATTGGAAGGAAATGCACTTATCTGGAGAATTGGACCCGAGAACAGTTAGTAATATTGAGAAGGCAGAAAAGGGAAGAATTTGTTTATATTTTTCCTCCATCCTCTGTGGCATATTTTAAGGTACTGTGAGCAGACTTAGCTTGGCAGCTAACA
Organism: Apodemus agrarius; assembly: GCA_964023405.1. Classification (NCBI taxonomy): domain Eukaryota; kingdom Metazoa; phylum Chordata; class Mammalia; order Rodentia; family Muridae; genus Apodemus; species Apodemus agrarius. The sequence continues at coordinate 111,767,828 of OZ030010.1, forward strand.
GCTTAAAAAACCCAGTGACAAATTGTGATTTTGGGAAAACAGGTGGCATCACTAGCTGGTTGATCATAAGGAATGTCTTCTGTTCATTGACATGAACCAAAATGGCTCAATATAAGCTCTAAGAGGCTAATTGAGTGAATTTGGCCACTGAAGAAATGCTTCTTCCTGTTTGTGTGTTTGGGAATACATAGAGCATTTCAACAAATTGTACTAAATTGAGTACACACACTTGAGAGGCACCTCATATTTTGTTAATCAGCAGACTCCAAATAATACACAGTCTGTTCCCTAATATTGATTTATTACTATATTTCTTGTTTACTAATCTGTATTTTGAAAGCTAATTTAATAAACAGTCCAGTTATGAGAGTTTGAATCCAGTGCAGTTATATTTCCACTGTGGCAGACCATCTCTTACCGAGTTTGTAATGCGTACACTCGTGATGATTTCTTTTGATTGGTACTTCCTACATTTTTATATATATGTTCTTAGATAAGTTAAATATATTGTTCTAGGAGAAACAACTTGCAAGCAACAGAGCTAGCATTTGAAACCAGCTCACCAAACACTAGTGCAATGTTTCTTCTAATACATCATAGCTGTTCTACACTGTATAAAAGGATCTTCCCCTAGAGTAAAATGCTTTCATACCAACTTTCTAAATTGAACTGATATATCTATTTACAGCCAGTAGACCAAACCTTTCAGTTCTCTTGGCAATGAATTCCAAGTTTTCTCTTTCAAGAATATATATATTTTCTGTTTTATTATGAAGAACTTTTATAATATTTTTATGCTTAGAAATGGCAATTAGTTGAACTCTTTCTCAAAACGTTATGAAAACTAAAGCACATAGTGAGAAAGTGGCTTATCTATGATGCCGTAGTGAGTTAATTACAGAGCTCTATATTAGCTCAGTTTCATCATGTGGCATTTTTCTGCTCTGCTACTTAATACAGCAGGAAAGGCAGGAGGAACTGAGGTGTAGTAGAAAAGAGCCCAAAACTGTGAGTCATCTCATTTCCTCAACTTTAAATTTAAATTACATTTTGAGAACTTTTTGAAATTTAAATGTCTGTCATTGTATTGAGATTTAGTAGTATATGCTTTTATTGATAAACTTTTGCTCTTGGAGAAATCTGTAGTTGTGTGTGTGTGTGTGTGTGTGTGTGTGTGTTCATATTTATGTGTTGTTTTGTTTCTATTGTACTGACAACTGAATCTAGGATGTGATGCATGCTAGATACACTCTAACACTGAGCAGCAGTCCCGGCCTATGTTTTGCTTTGTTTTTATTTTAGTGTATATCTGCTAAGTTGCCCAGGCTGTCCTGGACCTTTTGTTGCTGAGGCAGGCCTTGAGCATTGTGGCCCACCTCACCTTCTTGAGTAGCTGAACTTAATAGCCTGCTCCACTAGGCCTGGATTACATGTTTTTATAATCATTTATTTTAACAAACATTGATGGCTTTGATACATGCATGGTTCAGAATCCAGAGATTTGAAATTGCTTACTGCCTAATTCTATAGGAGTTGGTTGTTTCTCCCAACTGTGAATTATACCTATATATTCTAAAGGGCTACAACTGGGAACATTTCAATAAAAATAAATTAATACTTTCAACATTATTTTTTTAGTGACAGCCAAAATCCTAGACTTCCTAGGTCTCAGGGCCTTAGGATAAAATAATGTATTATTAGAATAGGAGTTAAGTAGACATAATCTGGCACAGCTTACCCATTTAGTTAAAAGTGAAACCTAGACTTAGAGAAGGAAGTGACACATTACTTTGTAGTTGAAGCTAAAATTTCGGTCTTTTGATCCCTTATCTATGTGATGCTGCCACATTTGAATGGACAGAGAATTATAGCAAGTAGCTATGCTACAAATTTTTGGCAAATAACTTGTTAAGTCATGCCGCAAAGGTGGTTTCCTTCTATTTTACACAGTTTTCATGCTTTACCTCTCAAAAGACTGTTTCAGGATTCTAACTATGGCTCATTCATTTCCTTTAAGTCAGAATGAAAACCAATGGGAGAATAGCTTATCTGCAACAGGGAACATGTAGTTTTGTTTCACTTCTAGGGGGTCTCATTAATGTTGACAGTAAACCACCATGTTTAGTTGGAGTAATTGTTGTGATCATAAAAAGAGAAAGAGGTGTGAGAATATGTTCTACGGCAGTGTACCAACAGTAATGGTAAAATATGGACTGAATAATGGAAACAGAGATCAAAGTATCTGCAACAATTGTTAGGTATAAGTGGCTTACTTATACCTGATATGCACATAGAGAAATTTAAAAAAAGTAAAACCCCCCAAACCAGAATTGTTAGGTCTGAAAACATCCCTTTATTGAAAACTCCGTTTTTTCACTTTACTTAGGCATCAGAAGTATTTCACCCTGAAATGAAAATTTATATTTGATTTTGCTTGGTGGTAGTTGTGGTGGTGGTTGTGGTGTGTGTTTGTGTGTGTGTGTGTGTGTGTGTTTTGAAACTGTCTCAGCATTGCAAGTGCTGGGATTGTAGGCCTGTACTACTACACCTACCTCAGCACACATTTTTATTTGCAAAATATTAGTGTGTTATAAGTTTAGGAAAAAAATATTTGTAAATGGCAGTTTGAACTAGGCATGATGACATGCTTCTAACTTATTACTTGAGAGGTGGAGGCATTGAGGATCAGGAGTTAAAGTTCATCTTCAGTTGTGTGGTGAGTTTCAGGCCAGCCTTGGCTACATGAGAATCTGTCAAAACTACCGTAAAAAAATGCTTGGTTCCTCAGTTGGTATTCAATCATAGATTATATTGATTTCTCTTAGCTCTGTAGATTGATAGAAATATATTTATCAGTGCAGTTTTAACATACTCATGTAACATATTGATGTAGGGAAAAATGTCTACATATTAATTAGTAAATTTAGCTTCTAAATTTAGTGACCTCCAACTGTCAATTGGTGACTCATGGAGATAGGACAGTTGGTAGCAATATGGCAATTGGGCGACTTAATTTGAATCCATACGAGTTAATGTAAGTTGAAAAATTTATCTTATGATAACTTATTTCGTAAAATAAGACATAAAACATGATTTTCTAAAAATGTTAAAAGCAGACGTGGTGTATGCCTGTAATATAAGTACTTAAGGAAATGGAGACCGGAGAATCACGAGTTCAGGACTAATTTAGGCTGTATACCATGTTCCTGTTTCAAAAAGCCAAAGCTAAAACAAAGTAAAATATTGTAAACAAGTAGTTAGAAGTTAATGGGTAGTCTTTTTCTTTAATTTCCAATTCTTTATTTTTACAATTCTGTTGTTTCTTTTTTTTTTTTTTCTCAGACAAGGTCTTTTTTTTTTTTTTTAAATCTGTGAATGTAAAAAGTGACATGTTATTTTCACATTTTTATTTTGCTTATTAATTTTTATTTATTTACTTTAAATCCTACTCAATATCCCCCCTCCTGGTCACCCCTTCCCACAATTCTCCCCCTATTCTCCTGTGAGAGGGTGGAGCCTCCTCTGGTTATTCCCTCACCCCAGCACATCAAATCTCTGCAGGGTTAGGTGCATCCCCTCCCACTGAGGCCAGACAAGGCAGCCCAGCTCGAAGAACATATCCACACAGGCAGCAGCTTTTGAGACAGCCCCCGCTCCAGTTGTTTGGGACCCACATGAAGACCAAGCTGTACATCTGCTACATATGTATGGGGTGCCTAGTTCTAGCCCATGTATCTTCTTTGGTTGATGGTTCAGAGCCCCAAGTGACCAGGTAGTTGATTCTATTGGTATTCCTGAGGAATTCCTATCCCCTTCGTGAGCCCGCAATCCTTCCCCCTCTTCTTCCATAAGAGTCCCCAAGTCATCCACTGTTTGGCTGTGGGAGTCTGTATCTGTCTGAGTTAGCTGCTTGGTGGAGCCTTTCACAGGACAACCCTGCTAGGCTCTTGTCTGTAAGCATAACAGAGCATCATTAATCGCATCAGGGATTGGTGCTTGCCCATGGCTCTCAAGTTGGACCGGTTATTGGTTGGCCATTCCCTCTGTCTCTGCTCCATCCTCTGTCCCTGTATTTCTTGTAGACAGGATAAATTTTGGGTCAGAGGTTTGTGGGTGGGTCGGTGTGCCTACTGCTCCCCTGGGGCTCCTGCCTGGCTATAGGAGGTGGCCCCTCCAAGTTCTATAGCCCTAATGCTATGTGTCCCAGCTAAAGTCTCCTCCATTGATTCTCAGATGCCTCCCTTATCCCAGGTCTCTGTCAAGTCCTGGAGATGCCCCACATCTCCCCACCCTAGTCAGTTATAAATTTCTATTCATCCTGATGGCCATTTGGCCATCTCTTCTGTCCCTCCCCACACCTGATCCTGATCCTATCCCACTCTTTATCCCCTCTCCCACCTAGTTCCCTTCCTCCATCCACCTTTTTATGACTATTTTATTTCATTTTCTAAGTGATATTTAAGCATTCTCCCATGTGCCTTCCTTCTTGTTTAGCTTCTTTGCGTATGTGCAGTCTAGCGTGGGTATCCTGTGTTTTATGACTAATATCCACTTATCAGTGAGTACATATGCATGTCCTTTTGGCACTGGGATACCTCATTGAGGATGATATTCTCAAGTTCTATCCATTTGCCTGTAAATTTCATGATGTCTTTGTTTTTAATAGATGAATAGTATTCATGGTGTAGATATACCACATTTTCTTTATCTATTCTTCAGTTGAAGGACATCTAGGTTCCTACCAGTTTCTGTCTATTAAGAATAAAGGTGCTATCAACATAATTGAGCAAGTGCTGAGATAAGGTGTTAATAGGCATAACTGGCCTGGCATTCACCATGTAGACCAAGCTCACTTGAACTCCCAGAACTCCTCTTGCTTCTGTCTCCTGAGTACTGAAATTAGTACTTAGCCCCAAAGATAGTGTTTAAAAAATGTGTGCTTGTGTTTGAAAATGAGAGTGCTCCTGTGGTTTCGTGTGCTTATGGAGGCTAGTGTTTGATATCAGATGTCTTCCTCAGTCATCCTTTACCTTATATTTTAAGACAGGGTTGGTCACTGAAGTTCTATTATTGGGCAAGACTAGCTGCTCACGAAGTCCCAGTCAGTGATCTCATAATAGATTATAGGTACATATCAACATACCTGTCTTGTTTTTTCTTTTTAGAGATTTATTATCTTATGTGTATAGATGTTTTTCCTGCACATATGAATATGTAATGCATCTGTGTCTGGTGCGTGTGGAGGGCAGAAAAAGGCAACAGATCCCCTAGAACTGGGATTTTCAATGGTTGTAAGCGGCTTTGTGGGTGCTGGAACTGAACATGGGTTTTCTGCAAATGCTCCTAACCACTGAGCCACCTTTCCAGCTCCCATGCCTATCTTACAAGGGTTCTTGAGATCAGAAGTCAGGTTTTCATGCTCGTGTGGCAGGCACTTTATGGACTGAGTCCTTTCTTCAGCTCCTCATTGGTAGTTTTATAGAACATAAAATAGTTTCTGCTTTGGGGCATGCACAGCAACCAAAATATTCTACTCAGTTCTATTCTCTTCTATTCATTGTTATAATTTGGATAAAGTTGAAAAATTTGTCAACTGAGGGGATTTTTTTTCTTCCTTATACTCCTGCTGCAAATTTGGTAGCTACTTTCTGGGAGTATAGTGAGGACAATATTAGAAGGGATAGTAGTTTGAGATCATGGAAATTGTGCTGGAGATGGAAGAGGTGAATGTCACCCTAAGCACCTAATATGGGGGACCAGATTATGGGCTACCTTCTGTGGCCTGGTAGCTAATTATATAGTATATAATTCCTTTGGCTATTTTTATTATAGGGATACATATATCTGTAAGAGATTAGTACCTAGTTTAAGCTTTGCTTAAAGTAATAAAATGATGGTATTTTTATTTGAATTGATAATCTATGTTTCTTTATTCTATTTATAAACATCTAAGTTATTTTCCATTATCTTCCTTTCATAAGTTCTGTTCCCCTCTGGCTTTGATATATTTTTCAGTTAAACAGCTAATTTCTTAATTGGTTGCTTTCTTGATCTTCAAAGTAGAATTCTGTCTATTCCTTATTTCAAATTAAACTGTCTTTATATTAGTCTGCTCTTATGATTCAAAATGGAAGGAAAAGCAACCAAGACATATAGACTTCATATCTTATATCAACCTCAGTTTTTTCATCATAGTCAGTGTAGAAATTTATCTCAGTTACTATAGCAACCAGTCTATCAGTTGTTCTAGCTGTTTTGCCTTATCTCAGATACTGGGATTTGCCATATAATTAAGCTCTGGGAATGTGCTTCAAGTCTCAGCATTTTATTACTAGATGCAAATGTCTACCCCAGTTTACAATTTGGCATTCCATCATTGCTCTCAAGTTCACTAAACCTTTTTTTATGTCAAAACATGTAAACATTTTAAGCATACAGAATTAACAACAAAAAGCCCCATTTTTTAAACTGTTTTTCTGTTTCAGAGTGAGCCATTGTCTTAAAGGCTGAATGCATTGCATCACTACCACCCATGTTTATCCCTTTGTAATGTCAATGAGAATGAACTCCAAGCCTGAAGGTGACCATTTAGAAAGTACATTTACAAATAGGATTCTGAATACAGCATCATCACTGAATACCTGAAATACCTTGAATGAAAGAAAGTACCTTGATTCACCAACTACTACCACATAAATAACCTGGCTTCTAAAACAGTTATTTTATAGGATGTTGAAAGAATGCTTAGCCTGCAAATTAGTTTATTCTAATTTGAGAAAATGTTATATTTCTTTTGCTGCCTTTGAATAAGCAAGAAAGGAAACAACTGAATAATTGTATGGGTTTATAAATTTTTCCTATTCACTTAATAATTATTTGTCTTCTATAAATGTCACAGCTTCATAACTAAAATGGGTTTAAAATACATGTTTATCCTGCTAAAATATAAGAAATATTTAGAATATTCAATTGTTTCTGTTTAATACATGGTTCTGATACTGATTGTTAATGATGCAAAGTGTAGTAATAATTAAGATTGTTACAGCTGTTCTTTAGGACTGAATGAATTTTAGGTGGTTACTCTTATCAATGACAGTACCAATACGGATGTGATTTATATATATATATATATAATGACATGTTCCATTTCGTTTTAAAAATCAAAGGAAAATTTTGTTTTAAACAATGGATATGTAATAATATACATATGTCTGTGGTGTGATAATATATATATATTGTGTGTGTTTATCTCCGTTTATTATTTTATTATGGTGAAAATATTAAAAATTCTTAAGAGTTTAAAAACATACAGTAACTTACCAGGGTAGCCACCAGTCTGTGCAGTAGTAAACCTGAATTTCTTCCTTCTAACTAATGTAACACCCACTTATCAGGCTTGTCATATTCTTTTCTTCTTTCTTCTCAATTTTCTGGTGACCATGACTCTACTCCATCTATAAGATCTCCTTACTTGCATTCTGTATGAATGTGCTAATGAAATACTTATCTTTTGTGTCTGGTTTATTTCATTTAACAAAATGATATCCATTCCCACAAAAGTGATCATAAATGACTCACTTTAATCCTTTGGTATAACTGAAGAGTATTCTTTTGTGTATGTATACCAGGTTTCATTATCTCCTCATCAGCTAATAGGCACTTATCTTTCCATTTCTTGACTATGGGAATAGTGCTGCAGTAAGTGTAGAAGTGCAGGCATATCTTTTTGTTGATTGATTTTATTTTCTTTTGATATGTAATCAATAATATGATTGCTGGATCGTATTATAGTTCTGTTTTTAGCTTTTGAGGAAATTGCATGCCAGTTTTTAGTAATAGCTGTACTAATTTACATTCCCATCAAGGATTCTCTTTTCTCCACAACTACACTAGCATTTGTTATCATTTGTCTTTCTTGTAATTACCATTCTTATTAGAGAGAAGAGATACTTCAGTGTCATTCTGATTCACATTTCCCCAATGATTAGTGCTTTACAGTATCATATTTCTTCTACCTGTTGGTCATTTGTATATATTCTTTTGAAAAATTTCGATTTAGGTCTCATGCTTATTTTTATTGGATTATTAAGAATTTTATTTTGTTGTTAATTCAAGTTATTTACAGATTCTGCTCATTAACCTTTTGTCACGTGTATACTTTTTATTTTTCCCATTTTGTAAATTATCTTTATTGTTTCCTTTGCTGTGCAGAATCTTTTAGGTTAATAAAATCCTATTTAAAAATACATTTATCTACTGTTCTTTTATAGTCCTACCTATAAAAATTGTTGCTTATGCCTCTGTACCTTAAAATGTTTTCTCTATTCTGTGTTCTAGTAGTGTCAGTTTCCAGTTTTATATTTAGGTCTTTAATCTATTTTTAGTTGATTTTTATAATTGGTAAGAGATATGGCCCTATTTTTATTCTTCTACATTTGAATATGGGATTTCTCCAACTCTATTTATTGTCCTTTCTCCAGTTTGTGTTTTTAGCATTTTTTTTTGTCAGTGATAGTTGGGAATAATTATGCGAGTTTTCTTCTAGGGTCCAGTTCTTTTCGATTCCATAGTCTCTTTATACCATTGCTATGCTGTTTTAGTTATAATACCTCTGTAGTGCTCTGTAGTTTGTTTTGAAATTAGACAGTGTGATGCTTCCTGATTTGTTGCTTATGCTCAAGACTTGTGCATAGTTATATAGGAACTATATTTTACTTATTTGTTATTAAATCAACAGTGGCCTCAACCTCAAACAGTCATCCTGCCTCAGGCTCCCAAGTGTTAGGATCATAGAAGCAGACCATCACACTTGGCTCCATAGGAACTTTATCATGATTATTATTTTTCCTTGTTCTGTGAAGAATGCCACTGATTTTAGTAAGGATTATACTGATTATTAGAATGCAGATCATTTTAGTATGGACAATTTATCACTGTCAGTTCTTAAATCCATGAACATCAGACATTTTGTTTCTTTAACAATGTTTTATAAATTTTATTGTAGAATTAGTTTGAAGTGTGTTTTGTGTGTTTGTTAAGATAGGTTAGCCATAGTATATAGCTGAAGATGACCTTGAATTTCTAGCTTCCTGACAGTTCCCAAGTGCTGGGTTACAGACAAAACCCCATTCTCCACTTAAAGAGTTCTTCCAACTCTGTCCTTAAATTTGTTCCTAGGTATTTTTCATAGCTATTGCAAACGAAATTGCTTTATTTCTTTTTCAGATAGTTCACTCCTCATATCTAGCAACACAACTGTTTATTGTATATTTCTTAATTCTTTTTGAGACTAGGTCTCACATAAGCCAGGCTGGCTTTGAATTTCATATGTAGCTGAGGACAATGTCAAACCTTTAGTCCTCCTGCCTCTACTTCCTAAGTGCTAGTTATGGGCATATGGCACCATGCCCAGACAGTTCACTGGAGTTTAGCCTTTAGCTAGTTGGTGGTAGTTCATGCCTTTAATCCCAGCACTTAGGAGGCAGAGGCAGGCTGTTCTGTGTGAGTGGGAGGGCAACCTGCTCTACAGAGCGAGTTCCAAAATAGCCAGGGCTACACAGAGAAACCCTGTTTTAAAAAAATAATAATAAATTAAAATTTAATATATTGAATGCACTTTTGAAAAAAAATATCTTTCCAAGTTACATTATTGTAGTACAGCTTGTTTGTTTATTCTTTTAGTTGTGAAATTACTAATTTGTCTTCATTTTAGTTTTTAATTTAAATCATGATTTGTGAGGTTTCATTTAAATACTACTATATCCTATCTAAACTCTTCTGAATTTTGATAAAACATTCCCCTAAAACCCTTTAATGTCCCAAATATACTTGGGCACAAAAAATTTCACTTTTGCCAAAGAGCATCCTAACCTTATATTTTTAAAAGAAAGGAGACTTACCTTTTAAAAGCCTAGAGTAAAATCTCTCTCTCTCTCTCTCTCTCTCTCTCTCTCTCTCTCTCTCTCTCTCTCTCTCTCTCTCTCGGGGACATGTGAATTATGAATGTATTTCTAGGTAAATTTCTAGAGGTGTTAACTTAGGAGTTACAGAACAAGGAGCCATGATCAGTATATAAACTCTTAGCTGTAAAGCCAATCATTCTTTCTTTCTTTTATTAGGTATATTCTTTATTTACACTTCAAATGTTGTCCCCTTTCCTGGTTCCCCCTCCCCCCAAAATCCCTTAAGCCATCTCCCCTTCCCCAATCAACCCACCCCCACTTCCATGTCCTGGTATTCCCCTATACTATGGTATCAAGTCTTTCCAGGACCAAGGACCTCTCCCCAATTTGGTGTCCAGCAAGATCATCCTCTGCTGCTGATGTGTCTCGGGCCATGGGTAACTCCAAGTGTACTCTTTGGTTGATGGTTTTGTCCCTGGGAGCTCTGGGAGTACTGGGTGACTCATATTGTTGTTCCTCCTGTGGTGCTCCAAACCCCTTCAGCTCCTTTGGTCCTCCAGGCTAGCCTTGAACTCACTATGTAGCCCAAAGATGACACCTGACCTTCTTACTTCTAAGTGCTAGGTAGGCATGTATCACCTTTGAGGTTTTCTGACAAGAGAACTAACATTTTCCCCATTCCTTAAGCTGTTATTATCCAAAACTTGTTGAGCCCTGGATATTCTTATGAACTAGAAATGAAACCTTCCAGTGAACCAATAAATGTGCTGTATTCAAATACAATTTATCCAAAGTAGGCATCTATGTCATTAAATAGGTTTCTGAGAAGGATTTGGGAGTATTCCTTCCGGCAGTGCTCTTGAATTGCTAAGTTGTGGATGAAACTTAATTTTATAGTTTCTTTTAAGTTGACCCCTAAAAGTCTTTAATAAAATTAGGAGACTGAGGAAATCACCTATTTGTATATCAATAGTACAGTGAACATACTGGTGTATTTTAAAAGGTCTCTTTTAAAGATACGCTTGTCTACCCATGTCAAACTAAAATGGCAGGTAGTATTCATACTTCCTTGCCAACTTTCTCCTTCCTAGATTAGCCAATACCATTTCTACTGAAAGATTTACTAACATTACTTCTTGTTCCT